>VDFB02377416.1:0-66339 GCA_007258455.2 Sequoia sempervirens
AAAAGATCCAATAAGAGGATTAAAGGTTGAATACCAAGGCTTCAATAGTAACCTTGCCCCACAACTATGGGCCCTTCTCAAAAATAAACTTTATGTTCAAAAGATACTAAAAAACAATAATCAAAATCCCTACTATCAGGAAAAGAATCACATAGAAATATATATAAAAATGAGTGCAAAAGTAATATATACAAAAAATAAAACAAAACATAGAAACATAGATATATGTGGTTCACCCAATATGGGTTGTGTCCATGGAGAAACATTCAGTTATTCCTTTATTTCGTCTAGCAATATGAAGGGATACAGCCTATAACACATCCTATGTAACTTCCTCTTCTCTCTATCATAGTCTCCTCACAATACAATACACTGCAACGATTAGTCGTAATACAATACCTTCATATAAAAAGGGGGTTGCCATCTAGGGCAAGAAAAGCCAAAATAACCTCTAAGTTTAGATTTGTGATCCAATGATAAATGGTCCAGATTTACAATGAAAAATTATACCCCCAAACCCCTACTAGGTCGTGTGGCCCCCAAACCCCCTGCTAGGGAGATGGGGCCCCTGGACCCCGTAGGGGGGTACCCTCCCTACACCCCTATGCACTATGAATATTAACCAATAAGATCAAGCTCCATATCCAACACCTACATCCGAAGGATAAATGTTAACATCGATATCTAAGAAAGGCTTATAAGTATTGGATTTTGTTCATGAAAAGAAAATAATCTTGGACAAAAGAGGTTGAGATTATAAATCAAACTATTCTCACAAAAATGAGCCTCTTCAACTAGAAAAACTAAACCCAAAACAAGTAGAGGAGATTTCCCCAATCAAGGAATGAATGGTGTATTCATCAACAACATTGTCTCCCACATTAGGCCCAAAAGAAGAATAATGACCCCCATGAATATTATCAAGAAGAGGAGGCAAAAGTGTGAATAGAATATGACAAAGTGAAACAAGTCCAACATTTTCATAGCTAAATTCCACCAAAGGTAAAGAACCTACCACAAGAATTATGGAAAATAAGGTTGGGGACAAACATCAACAATGTTGGAGAGAAGGTGATCGCCACTTCTTCAAGTTCATGCTCTTAAGCATGCTTGTCTAATGATTCTATAAAGTAGAGTAATCTAGTGATTCAACAAAGTAAGACATTCATGAGGGGAAAGTGGTCACCATTCCAAGGGGAAACCACACACCTCTCTGAAACAATACAAACTTTATAATTGCTACATTTATTGAAAAATTCAAAAGATATACTTTATACATATCATTCAAGCACCACAAAAGCCAAGAATACAAGCATTCACATTTAACATATAAACTTATTTGGAAAGAAATTAACCAAACATGGCTATGCATCCTCTGATGCCACTACATATGAGAAAGAGTCCAATAAATGATTCTAAAGAACACAATTAGGATAATGCTACTATGTAACAAGTGTTTAATCAATTTTGGATTTCATGACTGAAACAAAAAATTTACCTAAACCAAACCAATCAACATTATGAATAAAAACCCAGAAATTGAAAGGTATGTGCATTCCCAAGCCAAAACATGACTTACCAACCATTCATTAAGAACCAATGCTTTCTTCAAATGTATAGATACACATGGAAAATATTGTTCTATCTTCCCCATGAAACTAGCTTCACTAATTATATCAATTAGTTCTCCATACTTTACATGTATTAACAAATACTAACATATCATATGTAGTTTTCTCATCATGTTGTTTGTCTTGACCTTAATTGCATGTTCATAGGAACTTGTGGATGATGCACAAGCACATTTCATAGTGTATGTTGTTACAAGGACCAAACAATTTCTCCTTGTGTGGACCTCTTGTTTTATCTACATCTCTTTGTTTTTTTTTCCATTCATGTATTTGGGATTATGCAAAGCAATGCAAGTGTTCCTATGACACTTCATACATGTTGAAGAAAAATATAGCTCCTTTTTTATGTCATGTCCCGTTTAATTTGCCTAGTTATATTATTGAATTATTGTATTAATTGTTTATTAGCAAACAGTTAAGCAAAAAAGTTTGATTATGTTAGGTGTCTATTAAAATATAATTAAGAATGATTATGATGACTAATTATGTGAGTGCAACAAGAAGCATTGACACTCTCCAATGTAGGTAACTTGTCATAATGGAATTAACATACACTCACTTAGACTCATGTAGTTAGGTTGCATATGTGTGAGAATAAGATTTGGAATTATAAATTTTTTTATATTGAAAAATAATTGCATATGTAATTGCATTTCATAATTCCATCAAAATGAACCCCAAATTAAATAAAATTGACATAAAATTGCAAATAATATTTATATTTATTTAATTATTATAATAATAAACTAAAATTAATATTAAATGAATGACATTAAATTTTAATATTAGTACTAGTATAATAAGGAAATATAATTAATATTATTATTAATTATTATTATATTTTAAATATTGGTATGGTTAATATTCTTATTTTATTTTATTTTTAAAAAGAAAAAGACTAATTTTATTTTTAAAAGAAAAAAAGGGAAGTAATCTCTCCACGTGCCTTCTCAAGGCTTCCACAATTTGCATGCTAGGGAGGTTGTGAAACCTGACCTTCCGCCTGTTAGCTGCGCTTGTTTTAAAGTTTTGGACATTTTAAAAGCTTTTATTTTGGGAAAAGGATATCCTGGTTCAACATACAATTCTGCAAGCTCAACCTTTCTTCTCATAGAGATTTCATATTGAGTTATTGTAAAACTCTTGCTAAGTTTGTCCATGGGGAATGTATCTTTTAAGCACTTCACATTAGCCACTTCTTCTAAGACTGTTCAAAATGAAGAAAAGCTTGCTAGAACTTGTAAACAGCTCTGGGAATCAAGTCAGAGCGAAGATGTATTTTCTAAGGATGGATCTGGAGAAGCAATACTGAAATTCTTTGGTAAGGTAAGATTTATAATTTAGCATTTCGTTTTTAGTATTAGCCTTTTATGTAGGCAGAAAATGCTTTTTTTTAAGACATCAGTGTTGGTTGAGCCTGGTTTTCATTTTACCTACAACCAAGTAGAATGATTAAACATGAGCTTTTGAAAAAGGGTAAACCAAAAAAAATGACAAGAGTGTCAGAAATATATATAGAAAGAACAGAATCAGTCCACTCATGGATTATATTTAGAACTAAAACCATGAAGGAAACAACAATGTTAATGCTCAATAAACAAAATATTTATAGAAAGAAAAACCATTTATGAACACCAAGAAAGTACCAGGAATAAATATAGAATCATCCTTTATATTAAAGGAAAAAGTAAAGAAACATAACTTTGTAAAAAACAGCTATTAGGGAAAAAAAAAATATAAGAATCTAGAGAGATTGTTGTGGTTATGCAATCTTCTCTTTGCACAGTGTACTAATTTTTGTCAACATTATGAACCATGGATGCATTAAGTTGTTAATTGAAATACACATTTTTAGAGTGTCATACAGATTTCATTTAGAACTACTTGAAAAATCAATTTAGAATCAATTGACAGATGGTCTACAATGCATTCACAAAGTAAGTTCTACTTGCTTGTATTGTAGGAGTTGTTCAGTGGATCCAGGATCATATTGGATGACCTCAATACTCAGATTTCAACATAGAATAGGGGAACTCACTATTAACTTCCATGCCCAACTTTGTCATCCACATGGGCTGTAGCTTCAACAAATTCCTTAGTTTAAAACTTAAATTCATTGATTCATGGCACCTATGGTGGTAGAAATTGGTAGCATCTTGAAAATTATAATTCATGTGGCTGGTTCTCTATCATTACACAAATGGAAAAATAGTAATACCTATAAGCAAAGCTTGCAACAAAGTTTATAATTGTCATAGGAAATCAAAGTCATTAGATTACATTTGATAGCATGTCAACAAACAAATTTAGTGGAAGATTTCTTAGAAACAAAGTCTACACGAATTTTATTTTATTTGGTAGAAGATCCAAGTGTCCTAATCATTGGCAAGAAGAAATATTATTATTATTCATGCCCTGAGGTTTAAGCATTTTAAATTGTGAAAGCAATAATATGCTTGAGAGTTCCAATAATAATGTCATTGATGATAATAATATTCTAGTAATTAGTTACCATAAAATGATTAATAAAATATTCTAGTAATTACTTTGGTATTCAATTATGCAGTGTCCTGCTACAATAGCCAAAGAAAATATGCATTGTTGCTTGTTTAGAAGGGAAACAATGATTCAAGAAGCGAATCTGAAAATCAAGTAGTCATGTATAGTTACCTCTATATGACATGCAAGAAGTGAGAAAGACTTATTTGTCTTTATTCAGATTGGGCTGGTGATGAATTAAGACTGTCTTTGTCAAACTGTTGATTTTGGGTAAGAATCTAGTGGGCTGAGTTGAAGAGAAAAATGCTTGCATGTGTTTTGGTGTCTTGTAAAACTCTTTTTGGGTTTTATTATTTATTCTTCCGCCTTTTTAAAACATATTGAAGTTTTGAATTTGGCTTAACAACGTAAAAATTATGACAGTTTAAAAGTTAAAAACTTAAAAGTTTCATATTTTCCTGTAATCAGCAGATTAGAATTAAGTGATTATATGATGAAAATATCTAATTTCAATGGATGTTATTATATATAAATGTATTATTAAATAACTGAGTAAATTTACTAATTGATATTATCCATTCCACTAAATTCTAGAAAAGGTTCTAGATTTGGGGAAATAGCAAAGGAGAAAGTAAGATCTCATGTACCTAAATTACCTATTATTGAATGGATTTAGGAAATTTTCGTTGTTGTAAATTGGATTCCTTGATAGACTAATCCATAGACATCATTACCTTGAAAATATATTATTTAAGCTAAAATTTAAATGACTACTTGATATTGTTTATCTATCATATTGAATGCACAAATATCATAGTGAGGTGAGTGGGACATTTTATGTTGTAAACATTGTTGTTGTTGGGTTACATTCATTATTGCATTGGTTTGGTTGATGTACACCCTCTTCCATAACATACGTGATCAATGAACATGCACATTTGTTGTGTGAGCATATAGCTATGCTAGCTTGTCAGTGATTCATTTAGTACCTTAGATTCTATCATGCATGTTGGCCACATATTGCTAGATCATTTGTGATGGGTCTGGCTTCTCCAATGGAGTGGCACGGAGAAGCCTTATGCTTTGTGTTAAGGTGGATATCACCTCGATGTTGTTCTCTCTTCTACTTCAAGTTATGGAGGAATGATGTGGAAGAAGTTTTGTAATGCAAGTGTTAATGTATTAATCTATGTTGTGACCTACTAATGAAAAGAGTAGATGACTCTTACTTAATTGCTTATATTATCATTTATAGTTCTAAATTTGTTATGGAAGAGCATGACTCTTACTTAATTGCTTATATTGTCATTTATAGTTCTAAATTTGTTATGGAAGAGCATGGCTACTATTATTAGATTTGTTTCATATGTCATCAATGTACTTTCAAGGTGTGTGTACCTACATCTATACATTAAATTTTAAATTATGACAAAGTATTGTAAATGGACTTGCACTAATTGTGATGATGGCAGTGTTTCATTTATCTTTGACAAATATGCCTCCTTTTACCATGTTATCCCTTACTTTTTCAAATGTATATGGTCGTTACTCTCATGTCAAATAATATACATGTGCATGTCCCAAATAAATAAAAAAGAGATCTCCATATCACAATCAATCTCAAGATATAAAAAGTGGTTCTAGCTATGAGCAACCAATGCTAACAAGAGACCTTCAAAGCTAGATTGTGATTGTATCAATGTTGGTCACTCAAAGGTCAATAATGCATGATTGAATCTAGAAATTTGTAAATTCTTTAATTTACCCGAAAAGGAATTTAAATAATAAAAGATCTACCATGTGTATCACTCACAGGGAACAATGTGTCACTTCAAGTTGATGTATGAGATGTAGACATCTTAGCACAAATAAAATATACATCCAAATTATTAGATATATATACAAGTATATAAAATGTTCAATTTTTTTAAGATGTACTAAACAAATATTTATAAATTACAAATATATAAGTTTACACCATGTATTTTATTAAGGTAAGTAGGGGTTTTGGAAGGGCCCAATTCCTTGTAAAGAAGAAAGATAAGCATTAACCACAACCTAACAGCAAAGGAAACCAAAAAGAACAACAATGACACAACGAAAAAACAGGACACTACAAATCCTTAGAAGCTACCAAACCAAAGTCAGAGTGGTTTGAAGCTAAATTGTTCCAATGAAAATGGGTCTTGTCCTAAACTTTTTTTTAGAACAAAGGAGATTCATACAACCACATGCAAATCCATTATCCAACCTTGGAACCATTAAAGAGAAATCCATCATTGTACAATCTACAGGAGCTTTCCACATATCCTCAATGGTTGTAATGCACTCTTCAATAGCAGTAGGCGTTTGTTCCTTTTTCCTCCAAACAAAAGATAATTTGAGTAGGTATAACTTTGTTTTTTTCACAAGCACACAAAATCTAGCAAACAAATGCTTCTTGAATTTGTTGATTATATCAACAACAAAGTATTGCCTAAAAGTATTGACAATAAGAATAAAAACCTCTTCGTCACAAAAATCCAAGGAAACCCCAACATTCTAACCCAAACAAGGAACTTGATGGAGTCATCATTCATTGGGTTAAAGCCCAAAGATCAATTTTTAAGACAATGGCCATTCTTCCCCATAAACCAAGGACCTTCCTAAAGAGTTCTTGAGCAATATTCAAGATTGGAAAAAGAAAATAAGAAAATATTATTCAACATAGCAACAACCTCTAGTTGGCCTCTTATTTTCGAAAACCAAAGCACCCATCTTCTAATAACATCAATGTTGGGACAATTATTGAAAAACCTCCCAAAAAGCAAGTTCCTAAACTAAGAAATCAACTTAACCATAAGAGAATCAAGGATATCAATTTGTATCTTCCTGTAATGTCCCGTTCCTAGGCAGTATAGTTATTTCAGATGTTAGCCTATCATTTAGATCCTCGTAGGCTGGCATATGTGTTTAAAGGATCACTTGGGGCAGTTATCCAGTGTTTGGGAACATCACTCCAACAGTTGATTCAGGTTTGGGCCTTTGCAGACACTTACAGAGTGATTTAGAGGTGCTTACTATTTATAGTAAGTCAGGCAGGCAGGAGTTGCTTTTTTTTGGCAGGGCACCTGATTCAATTGGTCAGCTCAGTTTCGACCCGGTTTGATGATTTGATGAGCAAATAGGGTTTATTAGAGCATTTAATAATAATTAAAGGGATTATTAATTTGACTGTATAATATAAAATCATTTTAATGAAATATTAAAGTTATTATTAAAATGGCGAATTATAAAGTATTTTAATACTTTATAATGAAGGGGAAATTTTAATATTTAATGACTTTAATACTCATTAATAAAAAAGGACACCATTTATTAATGATTGGCCTAAGTTTTTCAAAAGGGAAAATTATTATTTTATTAAATGCAAATGAGCTGATTTTTGTGATGGTTGACTTTTTGAGAGAAGTTATATATTTCTTCAAGGCAAATCGAACTCATTATGTTGATTATTCTAATTTGTCTTAATTTCTCTATGAGAGCATTGGGGTTTGAGAAACAAGGGTTTCTGCAGATCATCGGGTTTTGAAGAACGTTCCCTCTTCAGAATCAGGCATACTGAGACTGTGCAATACCAGTTGAAGATTGTCGACATGGTGACTTCATTTAGAGGTTGCATTTGTGCTTACTGAGATAGATTCAGAAAGGGTTTGAAAGAGATTATTCATCAGATATTAGAGGCGATTTTACTAACTCATTTCCAGTTGTTTGGCCTACATACTTCTCAGTTGTACCTTCATCATTTGTTGCTAAAGCCGTACTGTACCAGCAGTTTGGCATGTGAAGGAGATAAGGAAAATGCCTTTGCTTTTTGGTCTCTGTCACCTCCAGCTTGGTCACCTAGTTTCTCAATAGCTTATGGCATCATCTTGGTTGGGGAAAAGAATGCATTTCATCATATTTTGATATTCTTCATTTGTGCGCCTAGCTGCAATAAAATCAGGTTCTCTTTTAATAAATTACCAGCTACCTTTCATTTGCATGTATTACCTTTTAGACTGTAATGATCGGATTTGAATAAGAGAAGCATTCTTAGCTCAAGGATCATTGATTCATTATTGTTCTAGCATTTTTATCTATTTATTGCATTTTTATTTCAAAATCGCACTTCCTCTTATTTATTCAAAAACCCTCAAAAAAATTCAAAAACTACAAAACAAAACAAAAACGCATTCACAATTAGAGGATTTGGGTTGAGAGACACCTGGTCTCTTACAGTGGTATCAGAGCTCGGAATTCCTGCCATCTTGTGCTTTTTCAGTCGAATGTGTGCTTTTTCGATGCTTTTTCATGAGCAGAGACATTATTTTCTGTAGTAAGGGTAGAGGAACAGGCAAAGTTAAGGATTGGACAGGTCCACCTATTCCTGAAGGTGAGACAGTCTCAGGGGTTCTAGGTATTCACAGATCCAGTTCCAATAGCAGTGAGAACAGTGTCAATACACTGATGGTAGAGCATGAGTCTCCTACAAAGTCTCGTAGGGATCCAGGGAAAGAGCATGCCGGAGCAGAGATTACTGATGATGAGTTTAGGCACAGGCATGATAATATGATGGACATGATGTCCTAGTTGATGGGCACGATGAGGCAGTACACTCAGCCTCAGCAGCATTATATTCAGATAGGACAGACAAGTGGGACTGTAGGCATAGACCAACCATTGGTGTCAGTACAACGACAGTCGTCACCTATCTTGCATGAGCGTAGGCTGGGAAAACCTACATTTATATCTAGAGAGGCACCTTCGACTCTGGAGGCAGAGCAACAGGGTCACCAGCATGAGTTTCAGCCACACCATGGCATGTCAATGGCAGATGTGACCAAATTCTATGGAGTATTCGACATTGGCACCTGAGATTAGGCAGTCTTTGACTTTTCATGAGTTTATGGATGTTCATAAACCTAGAGGAGGAGGTAGATTTGACCGCAGAGCTCCTCAGCACTAGCAGCCACAGCCACAGGTGAACAGGGATCTTCAACATGTAGTCAACAAGATTATCTTGCCTTACTTTGATGGCTCAGATAAGAATTCAGTGAGGTCTTGGGTACAAAAGTTAGACAATTACCTGTCATTGAGACCATGTAGGAGGACGAGGCCATTAAGTTTGATACACTGCATCTTGATGGGTTGGCGCATGACTGGTGGCATCACGGCAAGTACACCCTTGGTCATCACACAGTTACCACCTATCATGAGTTCACCAGTAGGCTTATAGAGCGTTTTGACAAAAAGGATCCAAAACTTTACTTCAGGGAGCTAGCACAGCTCAGACAAACAGGTAGTTTGGATTCCTACATCGGTGAATTTCAGAAGGTTGCAGTCATGGTGACAGGTATTTCAGAGAGGAGACTTGTCATTCTCTTCATCGAGGGATTGTTTGAGCCAATGAGAGGGTGAGTCAAGGAATTTGATCCTCCTACTCTTTAGGAGGCCATGAGGAAGGCACGCAGTATGGCGCTTGCAGCACCTCGCAGCAAGTTCTCTTTAGGCTCAACACCATATACGAGGCCTAATAGATCATTTGACAGGAATAGGTCATCTGACAGGAAGAAGGATCCTCTTGATCCTAAGAAACGAAATGCACCACCATTTGACAGGGAAACATTGAATGATTTACGCAAGAAAAAGTTGTGTTTTTGGTGCAAGGCACCTTATGATGAGAAGCATGTATGCCCTCTTCATCCCAAAGTGAAAAATAACCAGATGGAGTGGTTTTATGAGGGTGAAGAGCAATCTAATCTGTCAGACCAGCAAGCTGATTTAGAGCGATCAGATGATGAAAGGTCTGAAAAATGACAGTAAAAATGAGGGAGGAAGAAAGTTACAGGAGGCACATTTGACTAGTCTTCAGAGAGATGGATCTTTCAGGCTACGTGGGCTCCTAGCAAGTCAGAAAGTGATCACTCTACTTGACACTGGTGCTACTCATAACTTTATAGATGCACGGTTGGTAGAGAGACAAGGCATACAGACATAGGAGTTTGAGGGTATTCGAGTCAAGGTGGTTGATGGGTACACCCTCAAATGTGATAGAAGGATAACGAATCCTCCGATGCGGCTTAACAACTATGAGTTCAAGGCTGAATTCTATGTTGTTAATATGGGAGATACAGATGTGGTACTTGGGATGGCATGGCTTCACGATTTGGGTGAGTTCACACTCAATCTTCGTGACATGGAGATGAAGTTCAAGGTAAATGGGAAATAACATGTCATAAAAGCCATTAGAGAGAGTAATTTGAGAGTGGTATCTTTCAGACGGATGGAGAGACTCATTCGTCATGATATGGTAGATTGGGCTGCAGAGTGTATGTTGTTACCAGCACAATAGAAGCAACAGAAGGTTGAGTACCATCCGGACATTCAGATACTGAGGACTAAACACTCTAAAGTGTTTAGCGACATCCCACCTGGCAGACCTCTAGACAGGGGCATCGAGCATATTATCGACCTGGAGGAGGGTGCAAAGCCCATTATGATTACACCCTACAGACATCCGAAACGCCTCAAGGATGAGATAGAGAAAACGATCAGTGAATTGTTGGCTATGGGGTATATCAGACCTAGCAAATCACCTTTTGCTTCATCGGTAGTATTGGTGAAGAAAAAGGATGGATCACTTCGGATGTGTATAGATTACCGCTAGCTCAATAAGAAAACAATCGAGAATAGGTACCCTATACCACGCATCGATGAGTTGATTGATGAGTTGCACGGTGTTGTCTTCTTCATGAAGATTGACTTGAGATCTGGGTACCATCAAATTCGGATGAGGGAGCAGGCATAGAGAAAACCGCTTTCAGATGCCATTGCGGTCACTTTGAGTTCTTGGTTATGCCTTTCGGTCTAACCAACGCCCCTGCTACCTTTCAGGCTACAATGAACAGGGTTTTCAGTTCTTAGCTACGGAGATATGTGTTGGTCTTCTTCGATGACATTCTGATTTACAGTCGATCATGGGAGGAGCATATAGCTCATTTAGATACAGTTTTGAGCATTTTAGCAGAGGAGTCCTTGTATGCCAAGGAGTCCAAGTGTGAGCTAGGCATTGCTGATTTGTTGTATTTTGGGCACATCATCAGTGCCAAGGGAGTTAGTATGGACCCTGAGAAGGTCCGAGCTATAGTTGAGTGGCCAGTACCAGAGAACCTTATGCAGCTCAGAGGATTCATTGGTTTGTGTGCTTTTTACAGGAGATTTGTTAGCGGGTTCTCACATCACGCCGCACCCCTTACTGATTTGACAAAGAAAGGGGCTTTTGCTTGGTCACCACAGGCTCAGGAGTGCTTTGACAGGTTTAAGGTGATTATGACTTCATGTCCAGTGTTAGCATTACCAGACTTTACGAAGTCATTTGATTTGTACTGTGATGCTTCAAGAGAGGGCATTGGTGTTGTTTTGATGCAGGAGAGACACCCTATTGCTTTTGAGAGTAGGAAGCTTAGGGGTCCTGAGAGATTTTATAGCATCTATGACAAGGAAATGTTAGCCATTATGCATGCTTTGGCTAAGTTCAGGCAATACTTGTTGGGCAGCAAATTTAGTGTGCGTACAAACCATAACAGCCTGAAACACTTCCTTGGACAGCGAGACCTAAATGAAAGACAACAAAAATGGGTCAGCAAACTGCAATCGTATGATTTTGACATCACCTTTGTTAAGGGGAAGCAGAATGTTGTAGCTGACGCCTTGTCTCGCAGACCTCAGTTGAATGCTATGGCACAGATCTCCAAGGATTGGAGGCACAAGATTATTGCAAAGTATGCTAAGAACCAATGGGCTTCTAGCATAGTTGATGGGATAGAGCAGGATAGCAAATACACCATTGTGAATGACTTGATCATTTACAAGGGGCAGATTTTCTTGGTTCTTGATTCAAAGTTGAGGGATACAGTTCTGAGAGCCTTTCATAATCTTCCTATGGCGGGCCATCCCGGTTATTTCAAAACATATAAGCTGGTATGGGAACGGTTTACTTGGATAGGGCTAAAGACTGATGTCCTTCAGTATGTACGAGAGTGTTCTGTTTGCCAGCAGAACAAACAGGAACACACATATCCTGCTGGATTGCTTCAGCCACTTCCAATACCTGACAGGAAGTGTGAATGCTTATCGATGGACTTTATCACGGGTTTGTCGAAAGCCCAAGGTAAAGATTGTATTTACGTAGTTGTTGATCGGCTGAAAAAATATGCACACTTCTTTCCGATCACCACTACTTTCACAGCATCGTAGACTACAAAGCTTTTCTTCAGAGAGGTATTCTGGTTATATGGTTTGCCTCGAACTATAGTCAACGATAGAGACAGTTGGTTCATGAGCAACTTTTGGCAAGAGTTGTTCAAACTTTGTGGGACCGAACTGACACCTAGTACCAGCTACCATCCATAGACAAATGGACAGACGAAAATTGTCAATAAGTGGGTGGAAGGATATCTGCGCAATTATATAGCTGGACAGCAGAGAGCTTGGGTGAGGTGGATATAGCTCTGTGAGTATTGTTATAACTCTACTCACCACATGACTATGCAGATGATGCCCTTCATGGCATTGTACGGGTATGGCATGCCCAACCTTTTGGATTTGGTGTTGAGTGATAGCAGAGTGCCTAGCGTAGGTGATATGATGCAGGATCAGCAGGACATTTTGAGGTCTCTCAAAGACAATATCCAGTGGGCACAGAATCAACAGAAGCAGTATGCTGATCAGAAAAGGGTTGAGCGTTCTTTTGCAATGGGTGACTGGTGTATCTCACGTTATAGCTGTATCGTCAGTCCACTCTGAGGAAGAGTGGTGCAGAGAAGTTGAAACCTCGTTACTATGGTCCATTTCAAGTTATCAGACGAGTGGGCGAGGTTGCATATGAGTTGGATCTACCGGTGGATAGCAGGGTTCATAACGTGTTTCATGTTTCACGCTTGAAGAAGGCGTTGGGTCAGCATGTGATTCCCTCTCCAATACTGCCACCCCTTGATGACGAGGGGAAGTTGATATTAGTGCCTGAGGCCGTCCTCGATGTTAGAGAGACATCTTCGGAGGTGGGTTATCAGAGAGTATTTGATCAAATGGAGAGACTTGCCGGTGGGGGATGCTACTTGGGAGTCTTCTTCTTCAACAATGCAATGAATATTTTCCCTCATGCTTCTAACTTAGGCGCATTTACTAGGGTCAGCTTTCAGTTTATAACACTTGGATTATTTTTCCCTCTTCAAGCTTGCAAGGGCACCTATGTGATAGGGAGCTTCAAATTTGCAAGACTTAGAATTTTTTTGGAGTCTTCTTCAAAGTTAGGCGCATATCATACCTTGAACATCAAATTCCCAATCTTATTCTTTATAGGCGCATACAAGAGGGTCGTCTTTCACTTGGGGGCGCAAATAGCATGTTGAGCTTTTAATTTTATCAACTCTAAGCTCAAGGGTGCATTTTGATGGGGGAGCTTCCAATTTTCCATACTTAGAGAGTTTTTCAACCCCTCCCCTAGCCAGGGCGCAAATCAATGGTCATGCTTTCACTTTTATCAATTCCAAGTTCAAGGGCGCATTTTGACCCATGGGCTCTCATTTTTCTTACTTAGGCAATTTTCAAACTTCCTTACTCCACCTTGGGCGCATTTTGAGTAGGCAACTTCAAGTTTCTAACACTTAGAAGATTTTCACCCTCATTCTCTCCTCAAGGGCGCATTTGACCCCTTGTACTTTCAATTTAGCAATATTAAACAAATTTCAAGGCCACCTCCTTGTCTTCTCAAGCTTGGGCGCATTTCCCTAGGCAAGCTTCCATTTTTCAATGCCTTAGTAGAATTTTCATCTGTCTTCAGCTTCTCAAGGTGAATTTTGACCTGTGAACTTCAAATTTCAAGCGCTTAGAGAATTTCCTCCAACCTTCAGCTTTTAAAGGCATTCTTCACTGGCTGGACTTGAAAATTTATCAATTTCAGTGAATTTTATGCTCTTTGCCTAATTTAGGGCAACTCGATCATGCTAACCCCAATTTGCTATTTTTAGAAAATTCTTCAAATTTTGTGCTTTGGATTGACTTTTGACTCCAGAAAGCTTGATATTGCTTTGTTTTGAACCTCGGGATGTGTTTGTGCTACTGATGCTTGATATATGTCTGTACCTGCTATTTTAGCAACTTACTAAAAATAGCAATTGCTCAGAATGCCTTCAAATTTCATGTACTAAATGCCTAAGGTGTGGTGGTCATGGCTGGATGCTGCTTTTGCACGATTGTCTTGTCCTACCCTTGAATTTAGGAAACCCTAATTTCTCTGTACCAACCTGCTAAAAATAGTAAGTGTCCGATTTTCCATCCTCTGCAACTCCGTTTGATCTGAAATTCACGCCATAGGGTCTTCATCACTTGCTTGACCTGTACCTGCTGATGCCTTGCGCTGACCTGCTATTTATAGCATGTTTCTGGAGGTGGCTTACTATTTATAGTAACTGCTTGCTTCTGAGACTTCCACAACTCTGTTTGACTTGAAATTCGAATGACGCGCCCCTCACCACGTGACCTGCCTGTTGGCATCAGCGCATGCGGCTGACTTTCTATTTTTAGCCTGTTTCCAAAATGACTTACTATAAATAGTAAGTGCTCCGTTTGCCTTCAAATTTTATTAGCAGATAGCTTGAGAGATGCTGATCGCGGTGGTTTACACCGGTTTTCAAAAATTCTGACTTTTTACCCCTCTTTTCAGGCCCCGAAGCTGGAAACCCTAATTTGTTCTACATGCATATCAAATGATCCCCGTTTGTTCTCGTTTTTGTTGCATTGCGATCAGCTCGTGATTCTGAAGTGCTGGGAGGTCGCTGTCGGGATGCACCTGCTAAAAATAGTAAGTTCCTTAATAAGTGACTATCTCTGTTTGCATGTCACATCACTGCGAAGCTCTCGAAAAACCCATAAAGAATATGCCGTCATGCAAAGAAAACCCTGACATGCAAACCCTAAAAATAGCCTCGGAAGACTAAATTTTGAAAGTCGTTATCTCGCTTTGCATGTCACATCATTGCGAAGGTCTCAGAAAACCCAGAAGGAATCTCCAGACATGTGTTGAAAAACTCTGCATATAGGCCCTGAAATTGGCTCCGGAAGTTGAACTGCTAAAAATAGTAAGCCCTCTGTTTCAGCCCAAATTTTGTAAGCGAGTAGCTTGATGTGTTCTGAATGCAGTGTGACTGTTAAAACTTCAAAAATGCTGAAAGATTGCTTGCAATTGCACACTTACTAAAAATAGTAAGTAGTCAGAATCTGATGAAACTTAGCTGAGAGTCAACAGGAAGCATACTGACAACAACGTCAATCTCTGTTTTCAATTTATTCATTTCATTTGATCTCAAATTGACCAGAAAGATAGAAACCCTAATTTTCAGACTTGGCCAGATTTCACAATAGACGGACACATCTCGAAAAAGATAGACAGCAGAAAAGAGAGACAACGACAAAACAAACGAAAAGCAAAGCCAAAAGTTCGAAACGAAGCAAAAATTAGGGGGTCCCCATTTGCAATGGGGCGATATGTGAAAAAGGTCACAACAGGATGCTACTTGGGAGTCAGAGGAGATTTTACAGCATCCAGAGCTGAGATTGCTTGAGGACAAGCAATTTCAGGGAGGGCGGACTGTAATGTCCCCTTCCTAGGCAGTATAGTTATTTTAGAGGTTAGCCTATCATTCAGATCCTCGTAGGTTGGCAGATGTGTTTAGAGGATCACTTGGGGCAGTTATCCAACATTTGGGAACATCACTCCAGCAGTTGATTCAGGTTTGGGCCTTTGCGGACACTTACAGAGTGATTTAGAGGTGCTTACTATTTATAGTAAGTCAAGTAGGCAGGAGTTGCTTTTTTTGGCAGGGCACCTGATTCAATTGGTCAGCTCAGTTTCAACCCGGTTTGATGATTTGATGAGCAAACAGGGTTTATTAGAGCATTTAATAATAATTAAAGAGATTATTACTTTGACTTTATAATATAAAGTCATTTTAATGAAATATTAAAGTTATTATTAAAATGGTGAATTATAAAGTATTTTAATACTTTATAATGAAGGGGAAATTTTAATATTTAATGACTTTAATACTCATTAATAAAAAAGGACGCCATTTATTAATGATTGGCCTAAGTTTTTCAAAAGGGCGAATTATTATTTTATTAAATGCAAATGAGCTGATTTTTGTGAAGGGTCGACTTTTTGAGAGAAGTTATATATTTCTTCAAGGCAAATCGAACTCATTATGTTGATTATTCTAATTTGTCTTAATTTCTCTCTGAGAGCATTGGGGTTTGAGAAACAAGGGTTTTTGCAGATCATCGGGTTTTAAGAACGTTCCCTCTTTAGAATCAGGCATACTGAGACTGTGCAATACCAGTTGAAGATTGTCAATAGGGTGACTTCATTTAGAGGTTGCATTTGTGCTTACTGAGATAGATTTAGAAAGGGTTTGAAAGAGATTATTCATCAGATATTAGAGGCGATTTTACTGACTCATTTCCAGTTGTTTGGCCTACATACTTCTCAGTCGTACCTTCATCATTTGCTGCTAAAGCCATATTGTACCAGCAGTTTGGCGTGTGAAGGAGATAAGGAAAACGCCTTTTCTTTTTGGTCTCTGTCACCTCCAGCTTGGTCGCCTAGTTTCTCAGTAGCTTTTGGCATCATCTTGGTTGGGGAAAAGAATGCATTTCATCATATTTTGATATTCTTCATTTGTGCGCCTGGCTGCAATAAAATCAGGTTCTCTTCTAATAAATTACCAGCTGCCTTTCATTTGCATGTATTACCTTATAGACTGTAATGATTGGATTTGAATAAGAGAAGCGTTCTTAGCTCAAGGATCATTGATTCATTATTGTTCTGGCATTTTTATCTGTTTATTGCATTTTTATTTCAAAATCGCACTTCCTCTTATTTATTCAAAAACCCTAAAAAACAAAAAAAACTACAAAACAAAACAAAAACGCATTCACAGTCAGAGGATTTGGGTTGAGAGACACCTGGTCTCTTACACTTCCTCTCCATGGCCTAGGTAGGGACAACAATATTTGAACCATTACTAATAGAAGCAACTCACACACACCTTAGCAGAAGCTCTAGGGAATTTACCCTCACCAACACTCACAATAGCCACAACACAAGCATAATTTGTTTGTGAGCTTTGACCACCTACAACCTTCAAAGTGCAAGCCTTCGTCACACAATGATCCTCCAAAACCCCAAGAGCCCTATTAGGAGCAGCAACAATGGACAAAGTCCTGGCATTGCAAGAATTCTAGGGGAAGGAAGCATAAACCCTTTCTTGAGGGCCTGCCCAAGGTCTACACCATATTGAGGCTAATACACATCTATATTTATTGGTTCATATTACTTGATGACATCAACAATATCACCAACATTTATCCAAATAGGCTTATCTAGAAATCAACCCAAAGCTCATGTTCTCGAGAAGACATGTGAATGTGTCATGATAATAAGTGTCATTAAATCTTGTTGGTGCTAAAGTTAGAGAATATGTACTCCCAACTCTCTAAACCTATATACATGGTTGATTTTTTTATTATGAATAAAAAAATATTTTTCAAAAAGAAATTTGTATATTATATTTAAATAAATATAATTTCAAAACATACCCTAGAGAGATGGTCAACATTGCTAGTCCGCACAGCTAGTGCAAATCATATCTAGGAAAGAGATCTTGAAAGTGCTTGAGGTCAATGGATGTTGTCAACAACTGCCCAAGGATGTTATTCCTATCAAAGCTCTAAGTGCACTACCCAAGATCATTAAAACTATTTAGTGTGATCAACTCATGACACCCAATGGTTGGTCTAAACATCCAACAACCATTGACATGGTGATACTATGCTCTTAGTCTATGAACTTATGAGCCTTGAGAATTTCGTAGGTGATGAAGAACATGTGCTGACAATATGGAGTTGAATGGCATCTGTCACGCTATTTAAATCATGAGGAGACATCAATTGCATTTGAGCATAGCCATCACTTGAGAATGGTCTCATTCCAATCACAATTGATCTATACTTTGCAAAAACCTGCCAAAACAATCAAATTATATGTCCCCCACTTGTTAATCTATGTTAAGAATACCTTCTACTCCTCTCTCAAGCTCTCTCAACCAAAGGTGCTAATACCTCTACGAACTATGGAAGAAAATCTTGAGCCTTTTTTCCAACCAAATGTTTGGGGTCAACAATAGGGATCATTCCCTCACAATGATACTGAACTCAATTAAAAACACAACCCTGATCTTTCCAAAGATACGGTTGTGGATATGTGTAATGAATGTTATGACTCATAGCTCTCAATATATTATTGTTAAAATATTAGTTGGTCAATTTGGGTGCACATCGTCCGCAACTACAAAACTAGTTTAAATGAGGGGACATATAAGGGGATATATACATTTGATCACAATTTATTCAAAGAACTTTACTCTTTAATTATCTCAAAAAGAAAACACCTCCTTGACCAAAACTTTCAAGACATTTTTCTATACATAATCTCACCCAACCTTTCCTTGTAATTTCTTGTAAAAGTAATATCAATAAATCAATGCCAAGGTTGTTGAAAATGAAATTGGTTCTTAAGGTCATGTGAATTCTATTAATGTTATGTTTTGTTGTCATGTTCTCAAATATGGCCAACTATTTGAGAGTTTGCAAAGCATTGACACTAAGGTGGCAAATTGGTGGTGGAAGTGACAGTTTGTTGGCTTCTCACAAGTGATAATTTCGCAAAGGTTTAAATGAAGGGAGTTTATGAAAGGGTGTCAAAAATGTTAATGGATTTGCATGTTTTTATATTTAGGGAGTTCAATTGAATCCCACTCCAATCAAACCTATTGACAAGTCAAAAAGAAATGTTATTGATCAAAGGGGGTCTGATCAAAGAAGTGAGGTATTGCCCAACACACATCATGTGATCAAAGCCTTGTGGAATAGAGGACACACTATTGTATTTCCATCCACATTGCTCTACTATCAACACTTCCCACAATGCCTTAGTCCATATCCATCACTCTCAATCACAAATTCAAAGCACCACTAAAACTCTACAAACCCACCAACCAAATGTTGCCACTACTCTACAATATACTCTGCAAAAGACTCTTGGGATTTTAAATTCAAAATTATTTTTCTTTGGGGGAGTAGTGAAAAAATCAACATAGGATTTGATGGCTGAAATAGTGTCAAAAAGAGAGAACATATATCAAAACAAAGTTTGCATAGGCCCCAAAAATGTAGACGGCTCTAAAAATCCACCCCTAGCCCTCATTATTAAGGTTTTGTTAAAAAATTGTCATATTCAATACCTTGCATACTACAGAAAATCAAGCCCTGATATTTGAACCAAGATTTTTTCAACCTCGCATGTCCACACTCCAAATATATTTCACAAATGTTATATAGGTCAAGGGAAATTTGAATTTTCTCCTAACTTTTACTCCAAACCTAACAAGAAGCACTAACAAAGAGCAATTTGATTTTTCTCCTAACCTTTTTCAAACCTAAGAGTAAGCCCCAACAAAAAGCAATTTGAATTTTCTCCTAATCCTTGATTCCAAACCTAAGAACAAGCACCTCTATAATGCTTTGATCTTCTCCACACCTTTGAGTCCTCCAACCCCTCCAGCTTCCCATATCAACCCTAGGGAATTATCCTTTTGACTCCAGCACAACTCTATAACATGTTATGTACTCCTTAAAATGTACATAAAATCCACAAGCAATAAGAAACTTTGAATGTAAAGGAAGACAAATCATATAATGTGTAGGGAATTATCCTTTTGACTCCAGCACAACTCTATAACATGTTATGTACTCCTTAAAAATGTACATAAAATCCACAAGCAATAAGAAAGTTTGAATGTAAAGGTAGACAAATCATATAATGTGGATGTCATGCACAATGCTTGAAATAATACTTTAACCCTTACATATTGATTGATAGATAAATCAAAATTCCCATCTATTAAATGTCTATTTTTGGAGTGATTGTATCTTACACTAAGTTCCAAGCATACACAGATAGGACATTTTCAATACATTACATAAAGAGGTAAGCCCTAAAATTATAGAACCAATGTACATAAAAGAGTGTACCCAAATAGCCAATCACCATTACATAAACTATCCTGTATTAAAATACCCAAACCCCAAACCTCATAGGAAGACACATTACATAAATTAGTCTAGCCTGAAAATAATAAACCCCAAACATCATAGGAGAACCCATTAGGTGTGATTTAAAGGTCCTACAAGGCAAGAGTACAAGATTTGCAAACATGCACAAGGTTTGATAGTTAATGTTTGGTACAGCATGACACATGACTAATGTGTCTCGATCATAAAATGCCACAACTCAGGTATGGTGACTGCTAAAACATGTTTAATACAGGCGCCTGAAAAAAATG
This sequence comes from Sequoia sempervirens, assembly GCA_007258455.2. NCBI lineage: Eukaryota > Viridiplantae > Streptophyta > Pinopsida > Cupressales > Cupressaceae > Sequoia > Sequoia sempervirens. Next base: position 20,609 of record VDFB02377416.1, read on the forward strand.
TCTTGGAATTGCTTCTGCAACTAAAAACTCTTCATATCATATCTATAATATGCTACATATTTAGTATTTCCAGTGCTAATAACCTGTTGCATACCGACCTATGATAGATTATATAGACAATTTTTCAATTTCTGTGTTTTCAGTTTCACCATGATTGAGCATTTTTAGCTTTCATTCACAGGTGGTGGTGTTCACAGAAAACTAACTTCTTGTTGATTATGGTATATCTGTAGTGTTAAAAAGGTCTCTCATCAAATGAAAACTTGATCCCATAAGATAAATAACATAAAAAGGTCTTTTCTGAGCTGCTGATGCATCAAGCAACTTGATTATTAAGATGTAGACAATAATAAACCTATCTCTATCTCACTTGAAATATGGTTCGCTCATAGCCAACTCCAATGCAGAATTCGCAACCTTGGCCCAAACAATGTTTTCCAATCACCCAACAAGCCTAATCTGTGTCTGTACGCTTCTCAAAAATCTCTAATAACAATTTTCCGCATCAACTCTTTAGGTGCTGCAACCAATTCAAAATCATTTATTTAGAGAAGACAAAATTTTAAACCTGAAACAAAGATTACAACTGCTCAAACTTAATCTTTAAGTAATTTTTCCTTGGGCAAATCCAAAAAGTGATGCGTATTTCCTCTTTACCTTGGCTACTGGTGAAAAGTTCATATTGGCCAATAGCCTGCCTAATGAACATTTCCAATCCACTTACGACAATTTTCCCTGCCTCTTTGGCTTCTCTCAACAGTCTTGTTTCTCTTGGTGTGTACACAGCATCAAAAACAAGACTGTATGACTCTAAGGCTTCCTGAACAAACAGTCCAAATAGCAAAAGCATCAAGTCCCTGAATCTTATATCATGCATGTCCTTAATAAATACTGTAGTCATAAAGAAATAAATTAGTTGTCCCAAGTGACTCTATCTCTCTCTCTGTCTTGAGCAGCCCTTAATTGAATACGTTCAGATTGTTTTCACTCAAATACCTAATTTGTTTCCATGAAAGCAAGAGTTTCCAATTACCAACTGCTATAAAGGGATGGAATGGAAGCAAAACAAACCTTAGGCAAAGGTGTCGCATTTACATTTGGCTGCATTCCTACGGCAGAAGTGTTTGCAAGAACCATTCCAGTTTCTGGACAGAACCTTTCCAAATCCTCCATGGGTATAGCTTCTCCTCCAACTGCACTTGCCAGGGCCTTTGCTCTTTCTGTCAACCCAATATAAAACCTTAGAATACAGTGGGACTATTGAGTATATTATACATTCATGATATGTTCAAGAAACTTGAAAGGCAGACTAGTACTAGAATTGCTGAACTGTCCCTCTTCCTTGGCCTAAGTTCTAATTAAGGATAAGTATGTACCAAAATTACGATTTGTGATTACAACGCGAGCTCCTCTTTGTTTTGCTCCAAATGCAAGTGCCCGTCCAGCTCCTCCAGCTCCAACAAGTACAAACAATTTTCCAGCAAGGGGAGAGCTATTTCCCAAGCTTTTATAACCACTTTCTCCTGCAGTGTGCATGAATATTTGCAAGTGATTAGAATAATAAATCAGTTTCAAGTATTTTCCTCCATCACATTATATTTATTCCTCCTTAGGTTGAACTTGAATCAAAAGAAATAACTGTTACAGTAGAGCACATGTGCTATCTGAAGAATAAATTGAAAAGATTTGAGACCTCGTAAGCCATCCTCTATCGCAGAAATAGCACCCTCACAATCGGTATTATAGCCAACCAATTTTCCATCACTTGTTCTTCGTACTATAGTATTCACTGCTCCAATAGACTGAATGAAGCATCAAAATAAGAATGAATTAGAGCACAACAATGCTGGCACGAGTAACCTGCAGGTCAATATTTGTATGTTTTGAATTGCATGGAATTTAAAGCATGTATTTACATTTACACAATACGAATTTCAAAAGAAATTTATATCACTCCAGGGAAAGTTCCATAGATCTTGAAAAAGTTAAACAACTTATATGTTTTTGGAAAGATTCAAAATCTATTGCATGAGGATTAAAACCTTTGCAAGTGGTTGAACTTCATCACAGCACTTGACGGCAGCTTCCTTATGAGGAATTCCAACACTGTAATGGAAAGAATATTTAGAAATGAAACAAATAATATCTTTTTGTAATATCTTTTGAGAGTTATTATCTTAATCAATAACATAAAGCACATACGAATGGATGTAATTCTAAAATATATCGGAGTTGTAAAAATTGTGTTAACAGACCATTTAAAAATCTTCTCTCTATTATATAAATAGCTCTCAAGATGCATTTAACAACTGAGTTATGCTTGGGAGAGCTAGGTACAACTTTAGTCACATCCTACTAGCATTTATATATTAATTGACCAATAAGCATGGAAACATTTCAACACTAGATGCCTTTTTCAATTCCTAAAGTTGCCGTAACCCAATCAAAAAGCTCAAATGCCATTTAGAAGCCATTCAAGACCATACCCACCCAAGTTCAGCACTCCCTCAACCAATTCCTTGTCGTTTCTACACCTTTTACTTTGTTAATGGAAATTAAATCTAAATTTTAGGGCATTATGATGGCAATTACAACAAGGACTGGCCAGAAAATAGAAAATATACCTTACAAGAGGCCTACCAATTAAAGAAAGGAGAAAGCACCTAATGAAGGAGGTGAAATTAAACGGTAGGATCAAAATTTATTTGGGATAATATGATTTACAAACAAAAGAAAACTGGAGCAGAAGAGGCCCAGTGATGACGCAAAGAATGAATCAACAAAAATTCTTGTTAAGGAAGTGGATTATGTGATACAGAGGCAGTGAGACCACTAGCTGCCCTCAAAGGTAAGTCCAACTTTGGTGAAATTCAAGATAGACTTCAGCTATGATGCCTTCCCAAATTGAGGTATTAATCTAAAACATTAGACTTGGGGATTGCCATAGAAAAATGACAAAAAAAGTGCTCTTTTCTTCCACGAAAGTGTTACCTGGTAAAGATATCTCAGCCGTATGCAGACAAGAGGGCTTGATAAGGTTTCTATTATTTTATATTTGAAATGAGGAAACTACAAAAGTAGTCCTCCTAACATACTTGAATTAACATGGGTGTTATTGCATGTATTGAAAGAACTTTTATATTGACTGTGCACTCCAACACAGGTACCCATTTTTGCTAAGTTCTCTAACATGCTTGACCATAATCAAGAATGTGGTGAAAAGATTGTTTCTATGACTATTGACTGTGCTTCATTTGTATTATGACGAGCCACAGTGTGTTTGGGATTTTGCATCGAAGCCTATATTGGCATTTCACTTCCTGTGTAGGCATCTTGGTATTCTACCTTTGTTTGCTGGAAAAAGCTAGGTAAGAAAAGGGTTGTTTTGGTTGGAAGATCTTTGGAAATATGAGTTGCATTAATGGTACACTTGGCATAATTTTTGTTTGTACAATTGTTGGCGTAACAACTAACACCTCTGGAGTAAGAGTTGCTACGAACAGCCTATGTACACTACGCAATGAGTGCTCTTCAAATTAGGAGGGGAAGCTCCCTCGTTGTGCTTTACAAAAATACCTGCAAAGGGAAATAAACTAAACTAATTCTTGTCTTTTTGTTTCAGCTATAGAGGTACAAGGCTTTCTTGAAAACTATATACGTTGCAGCTGAGAATTTTCTCTGGTTTCGCAAATTCACTAACTACAACTAAATTTAATAACTTAAATTCTATCCAGTTCCCTCAAGAAAACAGAGCATGAGAGAACGGAGCAAGGTTTTGACTATCTGACAATAAACGAATTCAGATTCTCTACATGAAGGCAAGGTGGCGCAACTATTATCACAATCTGAACAAGTCTATTAGGCACTAAACAGATTTAAGAATTTACTATGACAATCTTATGAAACCCTATGTGGCATAACACTTGATCATAATGGTAAAAGTTCACAAAACAGATTTATCATCACAATTGCATGAAACCCTATGTGGCATAACAATTGATCGTAATGATAAAGATGCACAAAACAGATTTATCTAAACTATGGAAAGAATCCACTATCACAATCGCATGAAACCCTATGTGGCATAACAATTAACTGTAATAGCAAAGACGCATGAACAAATACCAAAAGAGCAATATTGAGGGCAAGGTAGGCGCAGCATATATTTCTCTCTCAAGCAAAAGTTAATTACAAATGAGCAAAAGCTCTTATTTATATACATCAAGGTGTAGGGAACCCTAAAATCACCTTGTGTTAAATTTACCAAATGCATGCAAGATTAATTATTAAACCCTAATGAAGTAACTATACAGTTAACTGAAAGCTACCATCGGGCTTAACGGGTACAAATAACCTAAATGGACCATGTGCAAGCATGCACGCCCTTATTTAAAGCAAAGTTAACTGGACACTACCCTCAGTTAACTGGAAACCCTAACCCTAACTCCTGTGATGATAATTCCAAGGATGAGATAAGCATGTGTTAAGTCAGCAAGTAAACTCAAGACTAAAAGTCGAGTTAACTGCTGCTCACGACTCAACCCTCGAAATTAACTGCAAGTTCCAACTAGCAGATCACTCCATGTCAACTCGATCTAACACTTTGACCAAGAACTCATCGATCTCTCTGTCATCTGGTACTTTGACACTGCTCAAAACAACAGTCTGTTTCTTTAGTTCTCTGCCACTTTCCGTAATTGTATGCATGCCATCTTTACATTCTTCAGTCGCCTTTCTGAAACTGGCTGCAATCACTGAAATATTCTCTAATTTAGGCGCCATAGTTTCACCTTCAAGGCTGTCACGAATTAGCTTCTCGAACTCTGCTTGAACTTTATCCAACTCAACATACATGCCATCTTCGAGAAAATAATGACACGGAATCTGAACAACGAAACCGCTGACAAGTGCAAGTACTCCAACCACATCATCCTTGAGTGAAAACAACTTAGTAGAGATCTTCTCACATATTTCCATTCTGAGAAGGTGCTGCTCTCTCCAAGTAAAGACTTTCTCCTGATCCTCATCAATCTCCAAGGCATCGTATGCAACTGACAACTGAGATACTAGAACACGATCTTTTGCCAAATTCTCTGCAACCGCAATCTCAAGTGACTGAACACCTTGACGGAGTTTATGTGCATCACTCCTTAACTGATACAAATCTGCAAGAAGACGCCGACCAGCAGCAACTAAACTATCAATCCAGTTGTCCAAAAGTCTGCCATGACTGACTAACTGATCCAGTCTTCGTTGTTCTGCAGGTGTACTCTGAGGAAGAACAGATGCTCTACTTGGATTTCCGTGAACAAGATCAGAAATGTACTGGCGAAGTTGACTATTTTCAGCCTTGAGCAAGGCCTTGTCTTCTCCATCCTTCGTGATTCGCTCTTCAAGATTATTAGTGACGATCTTAAGAAGAGTAACATCTGTCTCTCGAGTGGTCCTGCCAAGATTAGCCTTAGTAAATGTAAAGTCACCAACTTCGACTTCATCTAAGCTTTTACCCTCTGGAGGAACTGCAACTTCAATAACAATCTCTGATTCTGGAGTCTTCTCGATATGCACTTGTTTCTTGATCTTCTTATTCGACCTTCTTTGATAAGGTTCACCGAACTCAAATAAATCAAGGTTGTACGAAGGTTCACGCCTCTGTCTTCCCAAAGACTTTTCGAGCCAACAAGACTGAACAATATTTTCAATTCTAGGGGAGACTGTCCCTGATGTATCAACCTGTGGTGGTTCAGTTGTCTCCGATCCTGCTTGAATTGGTGTCTCAGGTTCTGAATCTATGTCAATAGGTTGCATGTGAGGCGGACTAGGAGGTTCAACATGAGGCTCAGCCTGAATAACTGTCTCTACTGGAACCTCAGGAACATTCTCAATCTGTTTCTGCTTCCTCTTACCAGTAGCTCTTTTCCCCGTGTTTCCACTAAGTCTAACCCCTTCAGGAGGTATTATAATGGCTTTGACTCTGGGTCTTGCTCTAGAAGTAGAAGGCAACGACGAGAAATCCTTTGGCGGCTCTGCTACAGGAACTGACTTTCGCGTCCGTTTGCTCTCCAAGAACAACCTACTAGTCTTGATAACTGATCTGGAAACCTCTTCAATAGAAATATTCTCCTTAGCATACCAATCTGTGAGCGAAGTGGCTACCGAGCAACTTGATCCTTGACATATGAATTGAGAAGAACTTCTCCATCATCATCCGATAGACCATCAACATCTTCTGATAGGTAATCAGAGAGCTGACCGATAGTGAGTCTACAATAGTGACGACGACGAACCTCGAATTCATCTTCACAATTAGCCCAGAAATCTTCAAGTGCTGGCTTATGTGCAATCCCTCGCTCTAACCGATCTGCGTAATGACCGAGAGGATCATAGGAACGCCTCTCAATATAAGTCTTGAGTTTGAACCTTTCTATCTCAGTAGACATAAACCCGGCATCTGTTGCCGCATTGCATGTGAAAATTCCCAATGTGAATGGAAAATTAGCTGCAGTCTTATGACGACTACGAAGAAAGAAATGAACATGCTGCATCTGTCTGAGGAACTCCATGAAAATGAGATTATCTGAAGGGTACCTTGGTAACATCAGGGGCTCTCCAACATATCCATAAATCCGGATGTATGTGAAAGTAGGGAACTGGATAAACCAATCCGCCCAAGTCTCCATTGCTGATTTGGCCTCGGCAAAAATACGAATGTGCATCTCGTCATCAAGATCTCTAACGGTTCTCATAGAAAAGTGATCATTCACTGCTCGGAAGTCTTGCTCGGATTGAGAAAACTCCAACTGAGGGTAATATTCATGAACACGTTGAACACCGAGAGTGCCATTAGTTTTCAGATGCCTGAAGCTACCTTGAAATGCAACCAAGTAAACCAAGTAGGATATCATATGAAACTCATGATACTTGAGAAAGTTAGTAATTTGCTGATGTAAGCAATCACTAATCAACATAGCCCAGTCAAAATGCTCTGTGTCATCAAGAATTCTGGTAATCAGGTAAAACATCCAAGAACGGAAAGTGCTAGCATCTGATTGACCAGTAACTCGGTTGAGTAAAGTTATCAAAACAGCAACTTCCTCTTTGAATTCGCCACAACCAACCTTCTTAGGCATGTTAGTTTTCTAAACTGTCAGCCATTTATGAGCTACCTTCCTCTGTGAACGTTGATGATCAGCATCCCATATCTTCTCACAGGCCTCAAGAACCACAGTAAAGTTATCTGAACGAGGAGGAATAGCAAAACATTTTTCTATGTCCTTCGGTTTGAGACTGCAAACAACTCTCCCGTCAACTGATCTGATTTGTCGTGAAGACGCGTCATAATGCTTAATGCAAGCAAGTACGAACTCAAGATCGAAAATAGTAACAGGAATAGATGCCGCTGCCAGCAACCCAGAATGCTCAAGATTCCTCAACGAATTGCTGCTAACATTCTCCAAATTGCTTAGATTCACCACTGGATAAACATGATTCAGGTCCGTATCTGACGTTTTGATGAAATTATGTGTAAAAGCCGATTTCACCTTGTAATCAATGAGATTGAACTGCATTTTGAAAATGGCGACTTTTGACTGTAAAGTCGAATATACTTGAAGAACTTTCTGAAAACCTCTGGACAAGGCTAAAAATAGCCTCGACGAAAGAAATTTTCAAGTTTTTCTGAACATGGGTTTTGTGCACAACGGAATTCTGAACAAACCCAGATAGTGAATCCTCGAAAAAACGTGTTTCAAGCCCACATGCAAAGAGATTTTCGGAAAAAAGCACAGAGCTTCAGAATGAAGGCTACGAGGCAATTTTCTCGAAAAAATCTAAGACGTGGGTTTTGCTGCTGATGCTGAAATATGCGAACCCAGATGATCAGATTCAGAATATGTGTTGAATTTCTTTGACATGCGAAGAAAGTACCTAAGGTGAGAAATAGAAGAAATAAGACAGAAGATAGAAAGTTTTGCTTGTCTGCTTCTGAAAAATCTGCCAACTTCTTCTCTGGAACTCGATGAAACCTGCATGCAAAGAGAAAATAAAGTCTAGAATCGCCTTCCTCTGAACAATCTAAACTCGTTGCTATGAAGAACGCTGAATTCGGACACCTGTAACACCTTCAACTTGCTGGTCGCTCAAGAAGAATAAGAACTTCAGAGCTAAAGATGATGAAATAATGGACGCCATTGCTGAAATATATAGATTTTCATCATTGAAATTCGCACAAAGCAAAGAATCCATGAAAAATGCGCTTGACTTCTAATTGGACCTCATTTTAGTTAACTGGAACTCAGATAAGCTAAATAAGACGCCATGCATTAGGGTTTTCCTTTCAAGACTTCAGTTCAACCCTTCAGGTGACTTTGACTTCAGTTAGCAATCTATATTAAATTCGCCATCTTCAAACTTGCTTTAGATTCACAAACTTGAACTTGAGGCGACCCTTTTGATAATTAAAGTTAGCAATCTTGATTGAGATGAGAAATTCGCCATTTTCATGCAATAAACACTCTAAAAATAACTACCCTTTCATGACTTCAATTAACATAGAATGAATGCGCCACTTCACCAATTTGTGCTAAAAATAGCGACCCTTTTGGAACTTGAGTTGTCATTCCTTAGAAAGTGCGTAGCTTCACTAACTTATGCTTCATCATTCAAACCTAAATATGGCGACCCTTTTGATAAGTTCAGTTAACACAAAAATGCGCCATACTTCACAAATTAATGCTTCATCACTCATGCCGCCCCTTTTAGAACTTCAGTTGACACTCAATGAAGCGCCATCTTCACTAAAACTTCACAATTGCAACCAAATTCGCCATGCATGTGAACTCTAGTTGACATTCACTGATAATCTTCAGTTAAGTCGACATGCAACCAAGTTAACTCAACATGCAAGATAGTTAACTGAACATGCAAACTAGTTAACTCGACATGCGAACTGAAAGATCACTCCACATGCCAATATATGAACTGAAGATGACAACCAAAAAACGTTTAGTCTAACTGCAACCGAACTCCAGTTAAGGCGTCCATTCAACTCACTTTCGAAAATTCAACTTTGAACTCTCAAGCGAATTCCAGACTTAGCCAAATTTCATGAAAATTTGAGCTAAAACCTCTGCCAGGACCTCTGTTCATCCTCTGACACTGGCTGACTGACTTCTCCAATTGGCTGGCTGACAGGTGCATTGCAAAGCTGAGTAAAAACTGATCAAAAGATATCTTGAGACTACCGACCATAAAACTGAACATCTAAAGGCTCAAAAATCCAAGCGCCTTTTTCAAAAGCTGCTCTCTTCCTCAGACTTGGTCAAATTTTGACTTCCGCATTTCGTACGAAGGGAAAAAATAAATCCTTCATAACTTTCATTTTATCAACTTTCAGGACTGGATCTCGTGTTCACTGCGGAGCTGACTTCATTCCGGACGACACTTAAGGCACATTTCCTCAGAAAACATCATCTGAGGGGTGAAAACAAGGGCGCCTTTTGAGAAACTACTCTTTTCATTCCAGACTTAGCCATTTCTAGAAATGACTAAAATATCATAAAAACTCCGACTACAAGCTACTGAGTCATCCTCTGAACTGACGAGACGGCAACGAAAAGCTGAGCGTAACATGGACACATTGAATATCTGAAACCATCAAAAAGAAAGCATTAAAGGCCTGAAAAGCTTAGGCGCCTTTCTCAAAATGTGCTCTTTTGCTTTTTCCTCTGATATTCTGACTAAGATTTGACCCTACGTTCGACCTCAGGTTCAGGCACTTCAGCAACTCAGATTCACCCACTGACGGATGCGTCGCGAAGCTCGAACAAAAGTGAGACAAACATCTTGGGTGGCATTTAGCCAAAAACCTTCATTTGGCACCCTCAAAAGATGGGCGCCATTTCCAAAAGCGCTTTTTACCAGTGTTAGCCAATTCGTTTTCCTCTCGTTTTGCGCAGATCCACCACAACTTACTCGAAACAGGTCCGTTCGACAGGCTTGATCGCTCACTGCGAAGCTGATGTGATGCCGGACAAATGTTTGCTGGAGGTGACAAACCCTAAAAACAGGATCTGGACCCCTAAAAGATAGGGCGCCCATTTGAAAATGTGCTCCCCTCTCCAGAGATAGAAAATCTTGATGATTTTCCTTCAGATTTTCACTTTTCTCAAATTTCTTCAGTAACAGACTGACATGACACTGACACCAACTCCATATTTAAAAACCCCAAAAACGACCTTCTGACATCACTTTAACAAGATTAAGACTCAATTAAGAAAAATGCCTTAGTGAAGCAAAATTTTTGGTTTTGGGTACAACAACAATGATGAACTGTATATATTGATAATAAGAGATAATACAAAACTCCAGACCCGTGGCTGTCAAACAGGGCTTACTGAAATCAGCAGATTTAAAAGTATTCTCACATACATCACTGCTTTCTGATCAGAAAGAACCATTGAAAACTAGGATCTTAAAGAGTGTAATCCCATATGAAACCAGCAAATCAAAAAATGTTTACTGACCTACCATCTGATGACTAACAGCCCTAAAAATTGCATATACAATTATGACATAGAATTTTTGATTCATCGGCACTAAGTAGCAAGAACCATGACCAGAAGTTCATTCATTTTTATGAACTGACCACCCTGAGACTTCCATTTTCTATTCTATCTTTTCAGAAGCATATTGTAAATCCTAATGGGCATAGCCAAGCAGGAAAAAAGTTCAAAGGCCCCCACAAGACCCAGATAGTTCTGTATTAAATTTTCTCCATCTGTGGTGGTACCCGAGAGGCCCAGGTAGGCATAGCTAAATATGGATACACTAGGCACAATTTAAATTGAGAACAAAAGCTAAACAAGGAAAACAAACCAACCTATCAAGAGCTTCGCAAAATGATTCTTTTAAGTTTTTTCAAATTACATATTCAAGGAGCAGGCACCTCTTGGAGATTCAACATGTGACAACAAAAAGGCCTTTTACAGTGGCAAAATATTCTATTATCAAGTAAGACACAATATCTTTTATGGCTTCATGGTTGAACAAATGGTGGGGGATGAGTTATTCTATAGTGTAATGGCAAAGACATTTCCAAACTGTTTGAAATCAAAACATATTTTCAAATTCAAATTCTTTGCATGGCTGGTTATTCAGTGGGGTTTGGCAGTTGGATGGAAAGTTTACAGTCCTCCAGTACAACAAGAATTGTGTGTAGGCTATGACTCTTTAACCGTGCATCTGTTGCCCCCTACTCTTATGCCCTACAAGCCTGCCCTCTAGTACAACAAAGGTATATTTTTTACGATTAACTCCTAATTCTTGCACCTTTGAAATATAGCTAAGTGCTCCACATGTTGATCCTTTTCCTTGGAAAAGTCAGTTATGTCATTAGATATATTAAGACAATTTTATTCATAAGTCCCTAAAATGGAACATTCATGGCTCTTTGAAATGTTGCTACTCCATTTGATAATCCAAAGGGCATTCTCTAATAGGTAAATGTTTCCCATTACAGTCTTACATTAATCTTCGTCTTTGACCCATGTCTGACTGAAGCCAGAATATCTATTGAGCAAGAACATTTTAGAAGCTGCTATAGCTTGCAGTATCTGATTCATAGATGGAAGGGAACAGCGATCCTTTAATGATGCCTTGTTCAGATCCCTAAAGTCTACACATGGATGGATGTCACCATGCTTTTTTCTTATTGGCGCAAGGTTTGTAACCCAAGTGGAGTGCCAAATGGTGATTAATTTTGTAAATTCTTCCCTCATGAGAGGTTTAATTTAGGATTTAAAGGTCTTTGCTTCCACATAATGGATCTAGCATCAGATTCAAGCTCAATAGTGTGTTCAATGATGTCTCTATTGCATACTTTCAGTTCTTCATAGCTCCAAGCTATAACATGATCAAACTCTTTACATGGCTAGATTAAATCTTATTTTTCTTGACCAGTACAAACCACTCCAAGCTTAAGATTATTTCCTTCTAATATCTCCACTCATGAATAGTATTTACGTGGAACTACCATAGATCTATCTTTCTTTGTCTGATCATCCATATTAAAAGAATTTTTCTGAAGTTACGAGAATTTGATTCCATTTCAACTGAATGATCTCCTCTCTATAAGCACTTTCAGCATGTTCTTTAACTCTCATAAATTCCACTTCATATAGAAGGAAGTTCCAGATCTGTTGATCAATTTTAAAGACTTGCCAATGAACTGAGTTATTTGGTACTGATGATCTAACCATGACCTTGACTTGGCTTTGGTTTGTGAAGAGGTCTTTGGGAGGAAAAAATTGTAAGCCAACAACCATCATTTTATCAACTTTGTTGTTCATTTTCCTTGCAATAGTCTAAATGTTAAATGCATCAAAGATCTCCAATGATCGCTTAACTTTGTGCTTGTAAGCTTTTAGCAATGGATTCTAGGCAAAACAAAGAGATCTAACTTGCTTAGTGAGAATATCAGTGTCTCGTAACACTTGAAGATTCTTATTACCTTTATTTTCAGCACACTGGAGACCTAGTGTCAATGCCTCATATTTTGCCACATTGTTAATGCAGTTGAATTGCACTCTGAAGTCCAAGGATTTCTCTTCTCTAGGAGAATACAAGGCAAGGCCTACCCAGCACCATCAAAAAAGAATCTCCAAATTGCATATGAAGGATCTTCCTTTTTTAAGTCAATGTCAAGAATAGGACACCCCTCATCAGAGGTACAATAAGTTGCAAGCCCAATTTCCTCAAAGAGTGAGTCAACAACCCACTCATCAACATCAGAATCAATAAAATTTCTAACACCTTCATCCAGCTCTTGGCTATAATAGTCCCTTGATTCCTTTTAAGTCACTATACAATTAACATTAAGGTGCTCAAAGGCTCAATATAATAGGAAGCTCTAGGTTCAACAGCAATTTTTACCTTTGCTCCATAATTGGTCTTAACTCATGTACGAGACCAATCTAAAGATAGATATCCTCCAATTCTAGATGTAAAGTCCCTGGATAAGCAAATACCAAACATGGAAAGGAGACCCTCGAAGTGAACTTTTGGAGGAACACTGATGTGTGGGCATGAATGAAGTATCAAAGGGAGGTTTCTAACAATGCGTACAGTTTTGGGGCTCCATCTAAACGGGTGAATTCTTTCTCTAAATGCTCAAATGAGATGCCTAAGGCTTCAGTTATCTTTCTAGGCAGCATTGTCATACTAGATCCATAATCAACCATAGAATTATGTTTCAAGAATTTACCAATTATAATTGAGGCATAGAATGAAGGAGGTTTTGATTTACCAATAGGAGACATATTGACATGTAACACCCTATCTGAACTCTCCTTCACTTGTCTTGAAGTGTTATATGCTACCTTTTTTAATTAGTTCCTTCCATGATACATTTGAAGGGCTTCTTGTAAGAAATTGGCTTGACCTAGGATCATAAGTGCATTCCTAAATAGTCAAGTTAGCAAGGTTTCTGTTCGCGACTTCTGCCACATTGGATGACTCGAAGCTAGGAGATTTTGATTGCTGTGATTTTTAGATCATTACATCACATATTTCTCCACTTGTGGGTCAGGAATTTTTCCTTGCTTTGATGGATAGGAATTGCCTTTCTGCATCTGAATTTCCTTCGTCTATAGGAGGAAGGGTTATTTGTATGGGCCCAGGCGGTTTCATCATCAGTTGTCCTCAAAGTATGTGCTGCAGTCACCTTTTCTCCTATTTCTTGTGAGCCGATTGGCCTCTTATTAGCTTGTCAAATAATCTGAATTGACTTGTAGTTGGACACGAGCCTGAAGATTATCAGTAATCACACAAAAGGCTGCATCCTCCCAACGTGACATGCATTGCTAGGACTTGTATAATTAGACGATTGCTGTGGAACCTATAACTTGAGAGTCATTTTGGCTATAGAGGCTTGTTGTCAGTATACTACAATATTATTTGAATCATGAGCCTAAATACAATCCAGACACCAAAAGACTTGAGCTTCTACAAACTTGTTTTGCAACAATGTGATAGGCACAGTTGCTTTGTGAGGGATCTTGGATATTTGGGAAAAGAGTGTTTAGTTGGGGTTGTGATCTAGGCTGGTAGATGTTATTTTGATGCCCTTGACTCTTGTTGTAACCAATCCGAAACTTGACTGTGTTACATGAAACACCCCATCATCGAAAAACAATTGTTTGTATGCCAAAGTCAAGGTCCATAACGATCATTGCTGGTCAAGTGGCCAGATTGTCGTATTAAAGTCCAAAATTTTGAATTTTCAAATTTTATAGCTTGTCCGTTGTTTTTAATTTTAATTATTATTTTTTAATTAACAATTTATTATTAATTAGTAGTTGAGAGATCTTAAACTAAAGTTATTGTCAATTATATTAATTTTTAATTAATAATTCATTATTAGTTAATAATTGATATTATTAAAAACTAAAAACAAAAATGCAGCCACATTTACAAAGTAGGGGGGAGGGGCTGATACATGCACACCCTATCTTCCAAGGTCTGATAAAATTTAATATTCATGCCACATAGGGTAAAACTAATTTGGAAAAAAAAAAAATCCTTTTTATTTGATATTTAAATCATATGCCATGTGTCAAAATCTAATCTGACCAAGGTGTCAAAAAGTTGCCTATTTGGCCATGTGACCCATCATGGCACGGGCCCACCCCCACAAGCTGCGTGGCACAGCATTCGAAGTGGACATTATCGCCAACGAACAATTTGCCACCCTTTTAGTCCAGTTGCTCGCATTAATCGCCCACTGCCTCCGCCATTGCTTATGTATAGCTGCATTTAATGTACATCCCTTCCCCTTGCCTCCACTACATGTCACGCAAATTCCAAGCATTCCTTCATTGAATGCTCCTACTACCTCACACAACATGCTATCTTTTGCCCCTTTGTTTCGACCATCTTCTAAACTCTTCTTTGCAAATAGACAAAAAGGTGTCCGTTTATGCTCTTTGCAACTTCAATCTCGCCACCATTACATGTTACACTCCGATACCAGTCTCCCTTCCAGCAACCACCAGTGCATGTTACACTCCAATAGCAGTCTCCCTTCAAGCTCGGCGATGCCTCCACTCTAGTTCTTCGGCGCCATTATAGGGTTCCCATTTTGGCAGGTAAACGTAGGGCCATTCATTGTTTTTTGGTTTGCATGCACATTAAACTTACTGGGATTTTTGATGGTACATTGCATTCTTGATATGTTGCCTCGTCTAACACATGTGTAGGTGTCAGCTGGCAGCTTTGATAGACGACCACCTATTGTAGCGGATACCCCTCGACGACACCCCTTCGACCCAAGTGAGGTTCTAACCTCACTAAGGCCTTACCAATCTCTTGTTTCATTTTATAATTTGTTATCTAATTTTTTTCTGCTCTCCATTAAACGTAACTATGAGGTTTTGTAATTCTATGGGTGGTTGTCTAATATGTGTTTTGTATGGATTTTGAAGTTCTCTATTCATATAGAAGGTTATGATGCTTCAAGGGTGCTTCTATAAGAACTTATAAGGTGTTTATGAACACTATAAAATCTGTGTTCATAAACATACTACACGTTTAGAGGAAATTAAATCTTTTGTTCAAGCATCACTGTCATTTATGTAATGGGTTTACATTATTGAAATCAGTTACAATTTTTTCAGGCATTTTATGGTAAAATTGGGTTTGAAAGGTTGTGATTTACTAATTTAGTTGGCATATACGATTCTGAAAAAATGAAAGAGGGTTTTCTACTTTAGGGTTTTGATTTTACAGGTTTATTAAGTCATGGAAAATTTTGAAGTTGTGATTTACTAATTTATTTGTGATTTACGGTTCTGCAAAAATGAATGAGGATTTTCTACTTTAGGGTTTTGATTTTATAGGTTTACAAAGACAGAAAATTTTAAAGGTTGTGATTTTACAGGTTTACTAAGTCATGGAAAATTTTCAGTTGTCTGTGACCTAGTTTTTAAGATTACTCTGTTAATATACTTTCATCAATGCAGTCAGATAAATATTGTTGGTTTGTTCGGTTCCATAGGTAAATTTCTTGTGTTCTCTTTTTCATTTGTTTCTTAGTATAACCCACAGATGAATTTATTGTCTAGTTCATCAATTCAGTCAGATAAATATTGTTGGTTTTTTCGGTGCCATAGATAAATTTCTAGTGTTCTCTTTCTCATATGTGGCCATAGGTTGTAGATGTTGTCCAACAAGGAGAAAATCCTCTTCTTTTTTATTCAAGCTCTTGTATTTGGTGTTTGCAGATGTCAGTATGAAATGTGTTATTATTGTCTTAGAGGGTGAGACTTTTTCTTTGAATATTCACAATTTCACACATTAATTTTGTTCCAAATATTTTGTATGATCATTTCAAGGGCTTTGTGTGAGTTACAAGTGAATTGACCCCAAACTGTACTGGTCCCCTTTGTCAATCTGTCTACCATTTTCACTTGCAATTGGCTTATTCTAGTAATTTTCATTCACATGTGTGTACTTAAATATATATTCATACACTCCTACTAATATAAATGTATATGAAATAACATTATATGTAGTTAATTTGTATATATGTTTGCATCTTGCATACATATGTACTTATGTAAGTACATGTTTAGCCTTTTGAACGGAAACACAAGTGGATAAATTGTAATAGTGCAAACCCTTGACAAGATATTCCTTCTTTAACCAATATTTATGGAGATAGACCTTTGCCCTTCGGTCTTGTTGTGACCTTTTCACACATCGCCCCATTCAAGATGGGGACCCCTAATTTTTGCTCCTTTCTGGTCTTTTGGCTTTGGTTTTGTCTCTCTCCCTCTCCTTCCACTATCTACCTTTTCGGGGACGTTCCCGCCTGTGAGCCTAAACATAAAAATTTCGGCCAAGTCCATACTATTAGGGTTTCTATCTTTCTGGTCAATTTGAGATCAAATGAAGTGAATAAATTGAAAACAGCGCTCAACATTGTTGTCAATATGCCTCCAGCAGGTCTCCACTGAAATTTCATCAAATTCTGGCAACTTACTATTTTTAGTAAGTGTGCAATTCAGGGCATCTTCTCGGCATTTCTGGAGTTTCGATCGTCACACTGCATTCAGAACACATCAAGCTGCCCGTGTGCAAAATTTGAGCTGAAACAGACAACTGGCTATTTTTAGCAGTTCAGCTTCCAGAGCAGATTCCAGGGTTTAGATGAGAAGTTTTTCAGCGCATGTTGGAAGATTCCTTCTGGGTTTTCAAAGACCTTCGCAACAGTATAACATGCAAAGCGAGACGACAACTTTCAGAGTTCAGCCTTTGGAGGCTATTTTTAGGGTTTGCATGTCATGGTTTTCTTTGCATGTCTGCATATTCCTTATGGGTTTTTCGAGAGCTTCGCAGTGACGTGACATGCAAACGGAGATGGTCACTCATTTGGGAACTTACTATTTTTAGCAGGTACATCCCGGCAGTCGCCTCCCAGCACTTTAGAATCACGAGCTGATCGCAATGCAACAAAACCGAGAACAAACGGAGATGATTTGATATGCATGCAGAACAAATTAGGGTTTCCAACTTCGGGGCCCGAAAAGGGGTAAAAAGTCAGAATTTTCGAAAACCGGTGTATACCACTGCGATCAGCATCTTTCAGTCTATCCGCTAGTAAAATTTGAGGGCAAACGGAGCACTTACTATTTATAGTAAGTCATTTCAGAAACTGGCTAAAAATAGCAAGTCAGCAGCATGCGCCGATGTCGACAGGCGGGTCACGTGGTGAGGAGCGTATCATTCGAATTTCAAATCAAACGGAGATGTGGAAGTATCAGAAACGAGCAGTTACTATAAATAGCAAACCACCTTCAGAAATGGGCTAAAAATAGCAGGACAACCCGAAATAGCAGTGTCAACAGGCCAACGAGGTCGTGAAGATGCAGTGTCTAAAATTTCAAAACAATCTGAGCTTCTGAAGTGTGAAAATCAAGGGACTTACTATTTATAGTAAGGCACAGAGAAGCTGGCGAAGACGAAGAAAAAGTGACTTAAGTCTAGAACTTTATCCTTCACCACCATCAAAATGCACCCACTTTAGCTGGAGACCTTGAGAAAAATGCAAAATGTTGAACTTCCTGCAGGAACTTGAAAATGCGCCCTCAAGGATGAAGAGACATAAAAAAAATTCTAAGTCTGAAAGATATCCTCCAGCACATGTGAAATGCGCCCAGCTTGCCTTCAAGGTGTTTGAAAAGTTTCTAACATGTTTCATCCTCCTGCCTAGCTAAAATGCGCCCAAGGAAAGCTGGTGAAAATTCAAAAAATTTCTAAGTACAAGTTTCGTCCACCTCCTATGGCAAAATGCGCCCACAAAGGAAGTTCAACAAGAAAGTCAAAAGAAGGTCAAAGAGTTTTATCCTGCAGCTACCCCAAAATGCGCCCAGCTCAAGGTCTCATGTTTGAAAATTTTCTAAGTATAAAACTCATCCTCCTGTCATGCCAACATGCGCCCAAGGAAAAGTTGGTGAAAGATATTTGAAAATTTTTCTAAGTATGAGCTCCGTCCACCTCACATGCTAAAATGCGCCCACCTCTCAAGAAGGTCAAAGAAGTCAACAATTTTCACCCTTCATGAGGTGCAAAATGCGCCCAAATGGGGCCATCTAAAGACAAAAATAAGGAAGCCCAAGGGTCATCCTTCACACATGTTGAAATGCACCCATGATTCAAAGCAAGTTAGGAAATTTTCTAAGGCAAAGAATAAGTGTGTTGTTGAGATAAAGTGTTGTGGCTGATGAATTTGAAGGTGATCGCCTAGATGACTTTTGATCAAATTCTTGATGAAAGGATTTTTCTCGAGCCTGAGTTGGATGAATATCAGAGTGAAGTGCGCCAGGCAGAATGCAAGACAGGTTGGAAATTTGGCTAAGGCATGAAGAATTTGAATGCGAAGTGGGCTAGTGAAAGCGATGAACCCTTGGAGGTTAAAGCGTGAAAATCAGGTAAGTAGGATGGATTTATATTATGAAGTGTTCTGATGCTCTTCTCCTTGCTTGTTTTGCAGGAGGAACGTCAAGACCAGGCGGTGATGACTTAAATATGAGGCAAATACTCCAAGACTACATTTCAACCTTGAAGGAAGAAAAGTTGCGAAAAATGGCTAAATGTTGAGATTTAGTATTATTCAAGTGACAGGGAAGAAGTTGAAGAACAACGTCAAGAAGAAGATCAAGAACAGTGTGAACGCGTTTCAAAGTTGGAATCTTCTAGAAGGATGGTGGCCATTAATGGCTCATTTATTGCCCCACTCCTCTTTGTGGCGGTTTTTAGGGTGAATCTTGTTTAGGGCTGAGGTGGCACGATCTGGGCCATCCAGTCGATTGTAATCTAAGCCGTCCATTGGACTTGGCCATCTATAAAAGGGGGAGTCCCCCTCATTTGTACCTCATTAGAATTAGATCAGAGTTAGAATACCAGAGAAGGAGTAGAGAGAAATTGATAGAGTAGAAAGTAGAGTAGTTTAGATTGAAAAGGAAGGAAAGTCTTCCCTTTGAATACTTTGTAAGAAGTTGTCATGAATGCTTTCATAATAAAAGAATTTTCATTGATGGTGATTTCGTCTTTGTTATGAGTAGTTGTTGAGGCTTCTTCGTTCTTCCAATTCACGTAACATCTAGAAGTAGCTTAAAGTAAAGTAGATTTCATTTCATGCAAGTACTTAGTGATTGTGGAACGTGGTCTTTAGTTTGAGCAAACTTCGTCTATCCATACCACTAGTGTGTTCGCTGATGGTGAATGCACCTTGTGTGGTCAACTGGAATATCGTGTACTTAACTTCGATCATGATTTGTATGCTTCGTTGTGATGGTATTTTCATCCTAAGTTGTGAGTTGAACACTTTTCGCCACTCCTCTGAAGATTGCACCGGTTTTGTGGAAGCTGTCCGAAGCGAGGCAAAGCAAGGCCTGGTTGAAGTTTGTAAGAATTGATCGCCATGTCCCACGCCTTGGAGTAGAACATAAACTCCTTAGGCCCTACACTCTTTAAAATTCAGTCCATTTCTAGTTAGATTTAGGAAACTTGTGCTCACTTGCTAAATCATTCGAATTACATGAAAGCCCTTAGTTCGTTGTCTGCTGTCAACTATCGAACAATTGTGTAAGTCCCCTTGAAATACCAGCAAAAATCACATCAAGCCAACTGAGACTATTCGCATTAAAGGAACCTTGGAGTTAAATGTATGATCTATCTCGCAATCTTAGCATGCAGGAAACTTTGTTCAAGAGAGGATAGAGTAGCCGTTGGCGACTTTATTCTGTGTTGGTGTAGTCTCAAAAACCACGTCAACAGAATTGGGCTAGAAGGAGGGCACTAACAGCTACAGCATACAGTTGTATTGAAGTCGAAAGGGTTTGAAGTACAAAAGTTCCATTGGAAAAAATTATCATGCATCAAGATGGTGTTCTCTCAGGATTGAACAATCCCGCGCGCAGCCAATAGAAGAAGCAGCTACATCCTGGATCGTATCAGTTCATTTTCGCCAGACAAGCTTAAAAGAATCTTGAGGTCTACGCCCAGTTCATCTAAAGATTTTGTGGAGTTAGAACTACCTACGAGATCAAGGAAGAAGAAAGAAAGTCATTCAAGTAAGGAGGCTAAGTCAAGTGAAGAATTTTTATCAAACGAAGAAGTTCAGTCAAGCGAAGAAAGCGGAGAAGAAATCTCAAGCTTATTTAAAACTCCACCTAGTGCTTCGAGGTTTGCTCAGTCGAAACAAGTTCAAGCTATTGTACAACAACCAGCCCAAGTTATTGTGTATCAGCAGCGACAACCAGTTCAAGCAATGGCTCAACCAGGAGGTCAGCAAGGAGGTCAACCAGCTCCAAATGGTGCTACATGGTTGGTTACCAACCCATCTCCCCTTGAGTTTACTGATTACCATGACATGCCAAAGAATCCAGAGCACTTTTGCACTAAGTATCAAGTCAATGATCCAAATCGTTCTGCTGAGGATCATATCAAAATGTTCGAGGATCATTTACGAAATAGGCAGATTGGGTATGCAGACGTGGCTTGCCGCCTATTTCCATATTCTTTGGGAGAAGAGGCTCATTTTTGGTTCATTCACCTACCAGTGGGGTCTATAAGAACATGGGAGCAGATGAAGGAAGCCTTCATTGGAAAGTTTGGTATACCAGCCACCCCTGTAGAGTTTTATCGTCAATTTGCAGACGTGAGAAGACAAGACAAAGAGCCCATTCATGCATTCAACAATAGGTTCCAAAAGGCCCTCACAAGGTTACGCACTCCTTATGTTGTTGCTGATGCTCGAGAAAGCTACTATTCGGCACTTGATCCTTCGACTGCGATGTTCGTGAGATCTCACCCCACTCCAGCAAACATAAATCAAGCTTACGCTAAAGCTATTGAAGTAAGTAGGGTTTAGGACAGAATATAACTGGACCCTCATTATATACTGGTCTAGTCACAATAAACAATCAAGTGCCAACGCTCGGCTCAACATGGAATCAACAAGTTCCAACGCTAAATGCAATTCCACAGCCAGCTTATCAAGTGCAAGCACCATCAAGTCAGTTAGTTCTCCACCCTGGGATGCCTTTGTCCCAGACGCAAGTTACACAGCCCATTTATCTCCAGAACACGGTGCCGCCAGTGAAAACTCAAGAGGAGAAAGATGAAATAAAAGATTTAATAGAACAAGTGAAGAAGCTGTCAGCCGAGGTGACTCACCTCAAAAATCAAAATAATCAGATGCCAACTATGCAACGAAATTATCAGGCACACCAAGGTGCTAACCGAGGATATCAGAATAATCCTCCAAGTCACCAGGATACCATCAAGGATACAGTCATGAAAACAGTCATGGGTATAGAAATAACAATCAAGGATTTCAGAAGAGGTCTTGGAATACAGGACCCAACAATGGAGGAGTGCCATCGCCGTTGGACAATCCGCCACCTCCTGAAAACCGTCCTGCAGATAGAGTCTATATGGCCGAAAATGCCTCGTCAGGATGGTGTAGGTTACATAACACAAACCAACACTCTGAGCTTCAGTGCCACGAATTCCAAGTTGTGGCTGGTATTCTCAAGAATGAAACAAGGAATACAGGGGCCACAGAAAACCCTCCAATTACAGGATATGAATTAGTCCTAGCGCCCAGATATGATCAGGCATTGATAATAGAAGATTGCAATTTCCCGCCTGAGTTTCAAAGTTACACACCCCCACCAGTTAATCATCAATTTCCATTAGCTTCGGCGAACGCTCCCGTGGGGATGCCAGAGTTTCAAACACCATCAGAAGTTCACGCCACATATGCATCACCAGAAGAGCCTCTCCATAGAGATGGTTATGTTTTTCCACCTCTAAATAACAGCGTCTTGGTAGAAGGAAGAAGAGAGGTACAAGCTCTTCAGACTACTAGAGGTGAAGCTCCTAAATTGTATCAGAGGAATTACCACCAACAACGTGAACCTCTGACGTCATCAGTACCACCAAATAATTTTACAACTCCGCCACATCCCAACGCGAGCAATAATCCAGGTCTACCAAGAGATTCTCCAGAGTACAGGCGGCGGAATGCAACGCAAGGTGGAAGTGGACAACAAGTTATTCAGCAACCAGTTCATCAAGTTGGGCAAAGACAGAAGGAGAATCTTCCTAGAGAGGACGTGAAAAGACTTGGCTCTTATGTACTAGAAGAATTCAAAAGGATGAAGGTTAGTCTCCCCTTACATGAGCTAATGAAGATTTCCGAGGTCAGAGATACAATTCTAGGAAGTTTGTATGAAACGCCCATTGTGAGGAGTACGTCCCAAGAAGCAACCAGTGCACCAAGAAATCCTCCTGTTGTCACACAGTCTTGTCCCGCACAAAATACGAATATAGTAGAAGAAGTGCCTCACGCGCCATTTGACACTTGGGAAGCTCCGCAGCAACCTCAAAACTTCGTAGGTATGGTACAAGGTTCTTCAAACACTCCTGTAAAGTCGAAGATTGAAGATAAAAGGAGAGTTCAGTTCAATATTCCTGCAGAGCAGAAGCAAAAACAAGAGCAAACACAGAATCTAAAAGGTGTTGCTCAAGATAACCAAGTTCAATCAGATAGAGAAGATGAAAAGAAGAATGCTTCAGTAGATGAAAGGAAAAAGCCAGTCGTCTTCTATCAGGGAAAGGATGAGCCAGCCCCATTTCTTGTTTCGGTCAAAATTTTTGGGAGGTTATTGCATAATTGTTTGATCGATTCCGATGCATCAAGTAATGTCATGCCTTTGAAGGTATGTCAGGCGTTGGGTATAATTCCGCTCCAAACTACCAAGAAGGTGACTCAGCTGGATAAGACTGAAGTTCCAGTTGTAGGAGAGTTAAGTAATATCCATATGCAGCTAGAAGCGGACCCCAGAATTCAAAGTCGCATTGACATATCAGTTGTGGATATACCTGATGGTTATGGCATGCTATTGAGCAGGGATTGGTCCAGAAAATTGAATGGATATATTGCGACTAACTTCTCCCACATGTGGTTGCTTTGGAGAGGAGTTCCAAATCAAATAAAAATTGAAAGTACACCACGGCTCAAATTAATGATCACAGAATGTGGTGAAAATAGTGATGTTTTGTTCGTGGAAACTGATTTGGGTTCATACAAGCCCGTTAAGAAAGAAGTCCTCATGTTGCAAAGCCCAAAGGAAGAAAAGTTTTTAGAAGATACGCCTGCCTCCACCGAAGTGTTGATCGAAAATGATTCAAGCGGGGATGAGAATGAAAGGATGTTTGGAGATTCTATGTTAAAAGATGTAAAGCAAGAAACAGAAAATGCCTCCATCAAGGACTTATCGCCACCCAATTCATGTAGGATTCACGAGGCTTTCCATTCAAAGAATAAAGGTGCCATGAGTAAGATCTCCTCAGGACAAGTCTCGAAGATGATTCAACAAGCCACCTTAAAAGAAGAATGTGGAGAAGTCAATAAGAGAGAGGACCAGATTCAAACAGGGCTGTCTCAATTGATGCACTTGGAGGAGAAAAGAAATGAAGCTTTGGAAAGTTCGGCTAGGCATCAAAGAGTTATGAACAGGTCATGGTTGGACCCTTGTCAAGCTTCTGAGATCCTGGGAGATGATGCATTTAAGTTACGGACACGAACAGGAGGGGATATCCCATTACCGGACGATGGGAAATTCTTCAGGCATTATTTCCAGTCCTAGGTTCTCTTCGAGAGTCTGCTTTGTAACATAGTTAAATTAGGTTTGCTTTCCCGTTCGTTTGCTTTCCCATTTTCTTTCCTGTTTTGTTTCGTTTTGGTTTTTGGTTTGTTGCCCTCTGGGTTTTTGGTTTGGCGTTCTTCCCTTGAGTTGTCCACTCAAGTGGTTTTGGTTTGGAATGGGCAAGGATTTTAGGGTTTCCCATGGCGAAGGGGGTGATGATGGTTTAACTCTCACAACGTGGTTTCTTTCCATTGAATTTGCATAAATTTTGAAGAAAGCTAAGGTTGTTTTCCTCTTGTCATCATCCAGTTTAGGATTGAACTCGTCTCGGGAGATTAACCCGTTATTGTGTCTTAACACATGAGTCTAAAGACCTTAAATACCTTACCTATCTCCACTCAGAGTCATTTTGGTCTCTTGGGAAAGGTCTTGGCAGGTGAAAATTTTACATCTTGCTTCAGCGCCACTACAATTCTCGAACCCATTGGAGGCTTCATTGCTTGCCAGCCAATCAAGGAATTGACGGAGAAATCAAAAGAAGGGAAAAGAGAAAATGTGCTTAAAAGAAATATCTGGGAAAAAAAAAAAAAGAAAGAAAATGAAAAATGAAGGAAATATTATGAAATATTGGTTTTGGGAACATACGAGTAACTCCACCGGGGCTATGGACGCCCGGCCGGCAGTGGAGCAATATTTGTGAGAATTGTAGCGACAACCTCGTCGAGGCTATGGACGCCTGACTGGCAGCGAGGCAATGTCCAGGATGCTTTTGAAGTTAAGATATTTATATAACTTGCTACGGCCGATTCCGGAAGTCAAGATGGTTTAGAAATGGAACGAATGCACACACTCACAAGGTCTTGGCTGAAGGTGTTCTGATCCAATATCGGATTTTTCTCCCCTTCTGAGTAAGTATCTTTCTGTATGATGGTTTGAGGAAGATTAATCAAGGTTCAATTCTTAAAGTGTTTTTCAACACTTTCCCGTGGGGATGCCAGATGTTGTGACCTTTTCACACATTGCCCCATTCAAGATGGGGACCCCTAATTTTTGCTCCTTTCTGGTCTTTTGGCTTTGGTTTTGTCTCTCTCCTTCTCTTTCCGCTGTCTACCTTTTCGGGGACGTTCCCACCTGTGAGCCTAAACGTAAAATTTCAGCCAAGTCCATACTATTAGGGTTTCTATCTTTCTGGTCAATTTGAGATCAAATGAAGTGAATAAATTGAAAACAGGGCTCAACATTGTTGTCAATATGCCTCCAGTAGGTCTCCACTGAAATTTCATCAAATTCTGGCAACTTACTATTTTTAGTAAGTGTGCAATTCAGGGCATCTTCTTGGCATTTCTGGAGTTTCAATCGTCACACTGCATTCAGAACACATCAAGCTGCTCGTGTGCAAAATTTGAGCTGAAACGGACAACTGGCTATTTTTAGCAGTTCAGCTTCCAAAGCAGATTCCAGGGTTTAGATGCGAAGTTTTTCAGCGCATGTTGGAAGATTCCTTCTGGGTTTTCAGAGACCTTCGCGACAGTATAACATACAAAGCGAGACGACAACTTTCAGAGTTCAGCCTTCGGAGGCTATTTTTAGGGTTTGCATGTCATGGTTTTCTTTGCATGTCTGCATATTCCTTATGGGTTTTTCGAGAGCTTCGCAGTGACGTGACATGCAAACGGAGATGGTCACTCATTTGGGAACTTACTATTTTTAGCAGGTACATCCCGGCAGCCGCCTCCCAGCACTTCAAAATCACGAGCTGATCGCAATGCAACAGAAACGAGAACAAACGGAGATGATTTGATATGCATGCAGAACAAATTAGGGTTTCCAACTTCGGGGCCCGAAAAGGGGTAAAAAGTCAGAATTTTCGAAAACCGGTGTATACCACCGCAATCAGCATCTTTTAGGCTATCCGTTGGTAAAATTTGAGGGCAAACGAAGCACTTACTATTTATAGTAAGTCATTTCAGAAACTGGCTAAAAATAGCAAGTCAGCAGCATGCGCCGATGTCGACAGGCGGGTCACGTGGTGAGGAGCGTATCATTCGAATTTCAAATCAAACGGAGATGTGGAAGTATCAGAAACGAGTAGTTACTATAAATAGCAAACCACCTTCAGAAATGGGCTAAAAATAGCAGGACAACTCGAAATAGCAGTGTCAACAGGCCAACGAGGTCGTGAAGATGCAGTGTCTAAAATTTCAAAACAATCTGAGCTTCTGAAGTGTGAAAATCAAGGGACTTACTATTTATAGTAAGGCACAGAGAAGCTGGCAAAGACGAAGAAAAAGTGACTTAAGTCTGGAACTTTATCCTTCACCACCATCAAAATGCGCCCACTTCCGCTGGAGACCTTGAGAAAAAGGCAAAATGTTGAACTTCCTGCAGGAACTTGAAAATGCGCCCTCAAGGATGAAGAGACATAAAAAAATTTCTAAGTCTGAAAGATATCCTCCAGCACATGTGAAATGCGCCCAGCTTGCCTTCAAGGTGTTTGAAAAGTTTCTAACATGTTTCATCCTCCTGCCTAGCTAAAATGCGCCCAAGGAAAGCTGGTGAAAATTCAAAAAAATTCTAAGTACAAGTTTCGTCCACCTCCTATGGCAAAATGCGCCCACAAAGGAAGTTCAACAAGAAAGTCAAAAGAAGGTCAAAGAGTTTTATCCTGCAGCTACCCCAAAATGCGCCCAGCTCAAGGTCTCATGTTTGAAAATTTTCTGAGTATAAAACTCATCCTCCTGTCATGCCAACATGTGCCCAAGGAAAAGTTGGTGAAAGATATTTGAAAAATTTTCTGAGTATGAGCTTCGTCCACCTCACATGCTAAAATGCGCCCACCTCTCAAGAAGGTCAAAGAAGTCAACAATTTTCACCCTTCATGAGGTGCAAAATGCGCCCAAATGGGGCCATGTAAAGACAAAAATAAGGAAGCCCAAGGGTCATCCTTCACACATGTTGAAATGCGCCCATGATTCAAAGCAAGTTAGGAAAAAGTCAAAGAGTCAACAAAGTTTATCCTTCACCATAGGCAAAATGCGCCCTCACCTCAAGCCAAGCATGAAAGAAAATTTCTAAGTATGGGATATCCTCCACCACCCCCCACATGCGCCCATCCTTCATGCATGGCAAAATGCACCCAAATGAGGGCATGTGAGGACAAAAACAAGAAAGTCAAAAGGTCACTTGTTGGTGGCGTTGAAAATTTTCGTTCTCTTGAGCATGAGAAATGCGCCCAAGGTGTTGAGGGTAAAATAAAGAGTGCTAGGCATGGTTATTATTCTTCTTCAAGCGTCATATGCGCCTAGGGTGGTGAGGTAAAAACAGGGTGATGTAAGTGTTGCTAGGCATTGGAAATGCTAAGCCTATAAGGTGAAGGTGGCAATGATAAAATATGAGTGGCGTTGGAATTAAAAATGTCCTTCATGACAAGCTAAATGCGCCAAGTGCAAGGTGATATGAATAAAAATAATATGCTAGGCGTTGGGATTTTTAAATGAAAATGTCCTTCATGGTACAATATGCGCCCTTGGCATTTAAAAGAAAAATTTCTAAGTGAGTTGAAACATTAAAAAATTTCTCACCAGAGGAGGATGAAATAAAATTTTCTAAGGCAAAATTTTCAAGAGTGCTGAGTGATTCAAAAAATTTCTAAGGCAAAGAAATTTTCCTTAGGAGAAAAACGCCCAAGTCTGGTGAAGTGATGAATTTTCCTGAAGTCCGAGTGAATTTTGCCAGTGATGAAATCAGAAGATGTTGGCAGTGCAGGAACAATAAAAAATTTCCAAGTCGGAGCAAAGAAATACTTCAGGATCGAAGAACAAGAATAAATTTGATGAAAGAATATTTTCTAAGGTTCAAAATTCAAGAAAATTAAATGAACCAGTTCATTGGGTACCCATAGATTCGACGCGTTCTGAAGAAAATTTTCTTCTGGGTATTGAAGATCTTCAACAAGGAATGGATTTTAAAGTCTTCCGCGCTTCGCCAAGCCTTCAAGATGGATATTTTGATAGGACACCAGGATTGATGAGTTTTCCCAGGGAAATTTTCTAAGGCAAAGAATAAGTGTGTTGTTGAGATAAAGTGTTGTGGCTGATGAATTTGAAGGTGATCGCCTAGATGACTTTTGATCAAATTCTTGATGAAAGGATCTTTCTCGAGCCTGAGTTGGATGAATATCAGAGTGAAGTGCGCCAGGCAGAATGCAAGATAGGTTGGAAATTTGGCTAAGGCATGAAGAATTTGAATGCGAAGTGGGCTAGTGAAAGCGATGAACCCTTGGAGGTTAAAGCATGAAAATCAGGTAAGTAGGATGGATTTATATTATGAAGTGTTCTGATGCTCTTCTCCTTGCTTGTTTTGCAGGAGGAATGTCGAGACGAGGCGGTGATGACTTAAGCGATGAGGCAAATACTCCAAGACTACATTTCAACCTTGAAGGAAGAAAAGTTGTGAAAAATGGCTAAGTGTTGAGATTTAGTATTATTCAAGTGACAGGGAAGAAGTTGAAGAACAACGTCAAGAAGAAGATCAAGAACAGTGTGAACGCGTTTCAAAGTTGGAATCTTCTAGAAGGATGGTGGCCATTAATGGCTCATTTATTGCCCCACTCCTCTTTGTGGCGGTTTTTAGGGTGAATCTTGTTTAGGGCTGAGGTGGCACGATCTGGGCCATCCAGTCGATTGTAATCTAAGCCGTCCATTGGACTTGGCCATCTATAAAAGGGGGAGTCCCCCTCATTTGTACCTCATTAGAATTAGATCAGAGTTAGAATAGTAGAGAAGGAGTAGAGAGAAATTGATAGAGTAGAAAGTAGAGTAGTTTAGATTGAAAAGGAAGGAAAGTCTTCCCTTTGAATACTTTGTAACAAGTTGTCATGAATGCTTTCATAATAAAAGAATTTTCATTGATGGTGATTTCTTCTTTGTTATGAGTAGTTGTTGAGGCTTCTTCGTTCTTCCAATTCACGTAGCATCTAGAAGTAGCTTAAAGTAAAGTAGATTTCATTTCATGCAAGTACTTAGTGATTGTGGAACGTGGTCTTTAGTTTGAGCAAACTTCGTCTATCCATACCACTAGTGTGTTCGCTGATGGTGAATGCACCTTGTGTGGTCAACTGGAATATCGTGTACTTAACTTCGATCATGATTTGTATGCTTGGTTGTGATGGTATTTTCATCCTAAGTTGTGATTTGAACACTTTTCGCCACTCCTCTGAAGATTGCACCGGTTTTGTGGAAGTTGTCCGAAGCGAGGCAAAGCAAGGCCCGGTTGAAGTCTGTAAGAATTGATCGCCATGTCCCACGCCTTAGAGTAGAAGATAAACTCCTTAGGCCGTACACTCTTTAAAATTCAGTCCATTTCTGGTTAGAATTAGGAAACTTGTGCTCACTTGCTAAATCATTCGAATTACATGAAATCCCTTAGTCCGCTGTCTGCTGTCAATTGTTGAACAATTGTGTAAGTCCCCTTGAAATACTAGCAAAAATCACATCAAGCCAACTGAGACTATTCGCATTAAAGGAACCTTGGAGTTAAATGTATGATCTATCTCGCAATCTTAGCATGCAAGAAAATTTGTTCAAGAGAGGATAGAGTAGCCGTTGGCGACTTTATTCTGTGTTGGTGTAGTCTCAAAAACCACGTCAACAGGTCTAATATTTGGATATGAAATTTTCACTATATTTCAAAGCATAGAGATCTTTCCAAAGAAACCAAAACCTCAAAAACATATATGTTTTAAATAATCTTTTCCAATAAGCCTTCTATTGATGAGAAATAATACCACAATATTTTTATAACAAAACTACTAGTGACAAATCACTATTTTTTCAACAAAAAACTTTTGCCAATGCCATTGGTAAGACACATATATTACACAACAAATAAAGTATTTATTTTCGATAGGAAATCACATTATTGTCACAATAATAATATTGCTCATGTCAAATAGGAAAATATAGTATTATCACAACAATAATACTGTCAATGGCAATAAGGAAACATTACATATTTGCATCAACATACCACTATCGAAAACCAAACTATAACGCACATATAATTAATACAGACCTTTCAAGTTAGGAACTATCAATGCTACAAGGAATTGAATATACCATATAATGCTTAACCACAATAATGGAAAGACATTTTAAATTTTGAATATATGTAGACTAACTAAATCCTTCATAGTTTGAAGGAACTCTAAATCTTAAGTTGGTCTCCAAAGGTCCATAGGCCTATAAGGTTGAGTTAACTAGTTACAAACTCTAGGGTACTTTGGCCTATTTGGCCAAGTGTAATAAAAGCCATAATTAATGATTCATAGACCTCTTTAGCCTCCTAATGAATACAAACATAATACTTATAGACCTATACAAACATTTACACAAACCTTTATGGTCTCTCATTATATAGGGTTAAACATTAACAGAGACCTATATGGTCTCTTGTAATATACAAAGCTAGACAATATCACAGACTGTCTGGTCTCTTGTAATATACAGAGCATAAGAATAACCTCAGACTTTCATGGTCTCATCAAAATATAGAGCATAAAAATGGTACACCATATGAGAGGGTGTCATCCCAAAAATGGTGGGAGATAGTCGAGATGCTTTCTCAGATTGTGAGACACTTCCAACTTCCAACTTTTGAGTTTGACTTTTCTTGTGCAATTTATTTGTTGGCTTTTGTCATGTCCCCTTCTCGTTGACATCTCTCAGAGCACAGGATTAGCCTATCATACGACCCTCGTAGGCTGATGGACTGGATAGAGGGTCATGTTGGAGCTTGGCTCAGCTTCAGTTGGCAGTTCTTGATCAATTGGCTTTCGTTCGGGCTCATTCGAACACTTCTTGCATAAATTGCTATTTTTAGCAGTTATTGGCAGTCAGCTTGGGACCCCTGCTATTTTTTAGCAGTATGGATTGTTAGCATTCAGAATCACTTCAGTGTTCGTCAGCTTCAGACGGATCGGGCATCGGATGAATAATGAGAGAGATATTAATATTTAATTGAATTAATTAAATATTAATTATTTGGAGTTTATAATATAAAGTTATAATATTTTATTATAACTTAAGTGATTTGGCTGAAGGGGGTCGCCATCATGAAAGGGGGTCAATTTTTAATTATATTTTATAATTAAAAATTTGAGTTGAACTATTGAAATATTGAAAGAATAAAAAGTTTGAATTTTAATGATTCCCTATTATTAAGGAAATTGCACTTTTCAAGAAGATATATGCTTTGCATTGGGATTCGAGCCATTATGTCTATTGTGAATTGAAAATTGATCAAGTCTTCATCAGAGAATGGAAGCTTTAGGGTTTCAGTCTCGAATGCATTGGGGAACGAGCCATCTCCAGTGAAAGTAGTTCAGAGGGTGTGAGATATCACCTGATCTATTGCCAGATAGAGATTTCTTCATTCAGAAGAAATTACAGAGCTTCATAGTGATTCAAACTTCAGAGTTTTTGTCAGGGTTTTCATTCAGAAGGCAGTTGCTCATCAAGGCGCATCATACTTAAGGGTTTGGCACTGATTTCAAGAAGCCGTACCTTTGTACTTGCTGTTTCTGACACAGCCGTACCTTGCAGCAGACCGTACAAGCATTAAAAGGGGCGTGTTTTCAACCTTGGTCAAATCGCCTATTCTTCTGGCATGCAGACTTCACCAATCTTGGCGCCTAGGTGTCTGGATCATTCTACAAGCATTAGAAGGAGGGAGAAAGAAATTATATTGCAGCCGCACCAATTATTTCCAGTTGCTGATTACCAGGTTCTTTCAATATAATATTGCTATTTCCTTATTGCATGCTACCAGATCTTTATTGTATTGATTCTATCTGAACAATAAAAGATTCGCCTTCAATAGAACTTGTATTTCCTATCTATTTTGGCAGTTTAGCATTTTATTTAGATTTTATATCATTTATTATCAAAATCGCCATCTTTCATATTTTATGCAAAAACGTCAAAAACCCAAAAACTTCAAAAAAAACAAACAAAACAAGCAGATTCAGAGACAGGGGGAAACTAGGGTTTCTACAGTGGTATCAGAGCTAAATCCTGCCATCCTAAGGGTTTAGCAGTCTTATGCAGCCAGAGCAGATTGGCTCTCACAGGTATTACACACGCAGACGTGCTCTAATTGACAGGCAACAGAGTTTGAGCAGGCAGCCAGGAAACATGGCTGACAGGAATGACAGGACTGACAGAACAGATAATCTTAGGGCAGAGATTCCTCCAAACCCTAGAGATCGGGATGATGCAGAGGTTTTGCATGCACTCAGAGATTTACGTGCAGGTCAACGGCAGTCGAATGATGTATTGCAGCAGTTGACAGTGGCACTTCAGAGATTGGGTACTCCGAGGAGACCGTCACCACATCGTGACGATGAGAGGAGTGAAGCAGGATCTCGCAGGGCACCGAGGACAGCCTCACGGACAGCAGATAGGCCCACTAGGCCTACTTTTGTGAGACAGGAGGCCGAGGAGGCTATTGCAGAGGAGGAGCATGAGAAGTTGTTCGCTGATACGCTTATGGCAGCGAACGAGGAGTGGGCGTTGGTACCACCAAAGGTCAGGGAGCGGATCACTTTTGACCGTTTTATTACTCAGAGGCGAGAGCATCACAGAGGTCGACAGGATTGGAGACCTAGGTACCAGAACAATGACCTAAAACATGCAACCAACAGGCTTAATCTAGCGATGTTCGATGGTAGTGGTAAAGTGACAACTCAGGCTTGGATTAGTAAGCTGGACACTTTTCTTACATTGCGTCCGATGGCGGAGAGGGATGCAATCAGGTATGCGACACTACATCTGGAGGGAGTAGCTTACGATTGGTGGCACCACGGTATGGTTACCTTACAGCATGACAGGATCACGTCATACCAGGAGTTTGTGGACAGGTTGGTTGAGCGTTTTGACAGGAAGGATCCAGAATCCTACTTCAGAGACTTAGCTCAGTTGAGACAGAGTGGCAGCTTGAAGTCTTATATTGGTGACTTTCAGAAGTTATCAGTTATGGTTCCGAACATCTCCGAGAGGCGATTGGTAGTGCTCTTCATGGAGGGATTGACAGAGCCACTGAGAGGTTGGATCAAAGCCTTTGATCCTCCTTCGTTACAGGAAGCGATGAAGAAAGCACGGAGTATGGAGTTGGCAGCACCTTCGAGTAAATTCAACTCCAGAGGTTCTTCATCGTTCAGGGACAATAAGGGTTTTAGCAGAAACAGGGACAAATCTGATTTTAACAAAGAAAAGTCAGATTTTAAAAACGATCAAAAGGTAAATCAGCAGCTCCACCTTTGGATCGAGAGGCCCTTAATGATCTACGCAGGAAGAAGCTTTGCTTCTACTGCAAAGGTCCCTATGACGCCAATCACGATTGCCCTCTAAGACCTAAGGGCAAGGCAAATCGAGTGATGCGGGCGTATTATGAGGATTCGGAATCAGAAAATTACGAACAGCAGGAGAGTTCTGAAGATTCAGAGGCAGAGGCTTCAGAGCCTAGGGCAGAGATAGAGTCAGAACTTCAGATACAGGAGGCACGCTTATCTAGCATTCAGCAGGAGGGCTCATTCAGGATTCGTGGTGTGTTAGCAGGACAGAGGGTCATTACCTTACTTGATACAGGAGCTACACACAATTTCATAGATGCTAGATTCGTTGAGAAACGCGGACTCATCACTGAGGAGTTCGAGGGCATTAGAGTCAAGGTGGCCGACGGATATACTTTGAGGTGTGAACGCATGATAAAGGATCTCCCTTTACGCCTGAACAATTATGAGTTCAAGGCTGATTACTACGTAGTTAACATGGGAGACATTGATTTGGTCTTGGGAATGAAGTGGCTTCATTCATTGGAGGAAGTCACCCTTCGTCTCAAGGACATGGAGATCCGTTTTGATGTTGACGGGAAGACACACATACTAAAAGCAATACGGGACAGCAACATCAAAACAATTTCTTTTCGTCGGATGGAGAGGCTCATGCGTCACGACATGGTAGAGTGGGCTGCCGAGTGCACTTTAGCACCTATACAGGAGGGACAGCAAAAGACAGAATATCATCCGGACATTCAGCAGTTGAGAGTCAAGCATGATAAGGTGTTCAGTGATATTCCACCAGGTAGACCTCCAGACAGGGGCATAGAGCACATCATTGAGCTCGAGGAGGGCGCTAAGCCCGTTATGATAACTCCTTACAGGCATCCTAAAAGATTGAAGGATGAGATAGAGAAGACAATAAAGGAGTTACTTGCTATGGGTCACATTCCTTAGCAAGTCACCATTCGCTTCTTCGGTTGTCTTGGTAAAGAAGAAGGATGGAACATTACGCATGTGCATTGACTACAGGGTCCTGAATAAGAGGACGATCAAAAACAGGTATCCTATACCGCGGATTGACGAGCTTATTGATGAGCTCCATGGTGCCTATTACTTTACCAAAATTGATTTACGGTCGGGTATCATCAGATCAGAGTCCGTGAGCAGGACATAGAGAAGACTGCCTTCCGATGTCATTGTGGGCACTTCGAGTTTGTAGTGATGCCATTTGGGCTCACTAATGCACCAGCTACATTTCAGTCCACGATGAACAGGGTTTTTCATTCACAGCTGAGGAGATTCGTGTTGGTCTTCTTCGATGATATCCTCATATACAGCAGGACTTGGCAGGAGCACTTGGCTCACCTGGAGACCGTGTTGAGTATTTTGGAGAGGGAGTCCTTGTACGCCAAGGAATCCAAGTGTGACTTGGGGATGACCGAATTGCTATATCTAGGTCACATTATCAGTGCAGGAGGAGTGCGGATGGATCCTGAAAAGATCCGCGCCATTATTGACTGGCCTACACCGGCAAACCTGACACAGTTGAGAGGGTTTCTAGGCTTGTGTGGATTCTACCGTAGATTCGTGAATGGTTATTCACGACATGCAGCCCCTATGACAGATTTACTGAAGAAGGGTGCATTTATTTGGACTCCTGAGGCACAGGAGTGTTTTATGAGGTTTAAGGAGTTGATGACCACATGCCCTGTATTGGCACTACCAGACTTTACGAAGCCTTTCGAGCTTCAGTGCGATGCATCAGGTGAGGGCATTGGTGCGGTGCTTATGCAGGACAAGCACCCGATTGTGTATGAGAGCCGCAAGCTCAGAGGGCCAGAGAGACTATATAGCATATATGATAAGGAGATGCTTGCTATCATGCATGCCTTAGCAAAATTTAGACAGTATCTTGTTGGCAGCAAATTTTGCATTAAAACTGACCATAACAGTTTGAGACACTTCTTGGGGCAGCGAGATCTTAATGATCGTCAGCAGAAGTGGGTCAGTAAGTTGCAGGCTTATGACTTTGATATCTCGTATATCAAAGGTACACAGAACGTAGTGGCTGATGCACTTTCACGTAGACCATATTTGAGCGCTATGGTTCACATTTCGGAGGATTGGAGGCATATGATTGTGGCAGAGTATGCCAAGGACACTTGGGCCTCCAGTATTGTTGAGGGATCGACGGTTGATACCAGGTATACACTTGTGAATGATTTGATCATTTACAAGAACAGGATATATTTGATCCCCGGTTCAGAGGTGAAGAACATCATCATGCGGGCCTTTCATGACGTGCCTACAGCAGGACATCCCGGGTACTTCAAGACCTACAGGCAGATTCGGGAGAGATTCACATGGAAAGGACTCAAGGCAGATGTTCTTCAATACGTGCGTGAGTGCCCTGTTTGTCAGCAGAACAAGCAGGAGAACACGTACCAGCAGGTTTATTGCAGCCACTTCCGATTCGACAGGAAGTGGGAATGCCTGTCGATGGACTTTATTACGGGTTTGCCTAAAGCCCAAGGGCGAGATTGCATATATGTAGTTGTGGATCGGCTTACGAAGTATGCCCACTTCTTTCCGATCACCACAACCTACACAGCTACACAGGTAGCAGAGGTATTCTTTCGTGAGGTGTTCAGATTACACGGATTGCCACGGAGCATTGTGAGTGACAGGGATAGTCGGTTCTTGAGTCACTTCTGGCAGGAGGTATTCAGACTTTGTGGGACCGAGCTCACTCCGAGCACTAGTTACCACCCGCAGACTGATGGGCAGACGGAGATTGTAAATAAGTGGGTGGAAGGTTACCTCCGAAATTATATTGCAGGGCAGCAGAAGGCGTGGGTCAAATGGATACATTTGTGTGAGTATTGTTACAACACGACATTCCATATGACCATTCAGATGTCACCTTTTATGGCGTTGTATGGGTATGAGGCGCCGAGTTTTCTAGATTTGCTGCTAAGCGACAGTAGAGTGCCGAGTGCTGGAGATTTATTGCAGGAGAGTCAGGATACCATGAAGGCTCTCAAGGAGAATATTGCCAAGGCACAGAATCAGCAAAAGCAGTACACAGATCAGAAGAGGACGGAGAGGCATTTCGAGGTGGGTGACATGGTTTACCTCATGCTGCAGCCCTACCGTCAGTCCACTCTTAGGAAGAGTGGGTCAGAGAAGCTTAAGCCACGGTATTACGATCCTTTCAGGATCCTGAGGCGAGTTGGCGAGGTGGCATATGAGCTTGAGCTTCCAGCAGAGAGCAGGGTACACAATGTATTTCATGTATCACGCCTCAAGAAGGCATTGGGACATCGTGTGGTACCGTCTGCAGTTCTACCTCCCTTAGATGATGAGGGAAAATTGATCTTAGTACCTGAGTCTATCCTGGAGTACAAAGAGAGACAGTTGCGTAGGAGGACTATCAGGGAATATCTAGTGAAGTGGAGAGATTTGCCTGTTGAGGATGCTACATGGGAGAGCGAGGATATACTGTAGCATCCAGAGTTGAGATTGCTTGAGGACAAGCAATTTCAGGAGGGACGGACTGTCATGTCCCCTTCTCGTTGACATCTCTCAGAGCACAGGATTAGCCTATCATACGACCCTCGTAGGCTGATGGACTGGATAGAGGGTCATGTTGGAGCTTGGCTCAGCTTCAGTTGGCAGTTCTTGATCAATTGGCTTTCGTTCGGGCTCATTCAGACACTTCTTGCATAAATTGCTATTTTTAGCAGTTATTGGCAGTCAGCGTGGGACCCCTGCTATTTTTTAGCAATATGGATTGTTAGCATTCAGAATCACTTCAGTGTTCGTCAGCTTCAGACGGATCGGGCATCGGATGAATAATGAGAGAGATATTAATATTTAATTGAATTAATTAAATATTAATTATTTGGAGTTTATAATATAAAGTTATAATATTTTATTATAACTTAAGTGATTTGGTTGAAGGGGGTCGCCCATCATGAAAGGGGGTCAATTTTTAATTATATTTTATAATTAAAAATTTGAGTTGAACTCTTGAAATATTGAAAGAATAAAAAGTTCGAATTTTAATGATTCCCTATTATTAAGGAAATTGCACTTTTCAAGAAGATATATGCTTTGCATTGGGATTCGAGCCATTATGTCTATTGTGAATTGAAAATTGATCAAGTCTTCGTCAGAGAACGGAAGCTTTAGGGTTTCAGTCTCGAATGCATTGGGGAACGAGCCATCTCCAGTGAAAGCAGTTCAGAGGGTGTGAGATATCACCTGATCTATTGCCAGATAGAGATTTCTTCATTCAGAAGAAATTACAGAGCTTCATAGTGATTCAAACTTCAGAGTTTTTGTCAGGGTTTTCATTCAGAAGGCAGTTGCTCATCAAGGCGCATCATACTTAAGGGTTTGGCACTGATTTCAAGAAGCCGTACCTTTGTACTTGTTGTTTCTGACACAGCCGTACCTTGCAGCAGCCGTACAAGCATTAAAAGGGGCGTGTTTTCAACCTTGGTCAAATCGCCTATTCTTCTGGCATGCAGACTTCACCAATCTTGGCGCCTAGGTGTCTGGATCATTCTGCAAGCATTAGAAGGAGGGAGAAAGAAATTATATTGCAGCCGCACCAATTATTTCCAGTTGCTGATTACCAGGTTCTTTCAATATAATATTGCTATTTCCTTATTGCATGCTACCAGATCTTTATTGTATTGATTCTATCTGAACAATAAAAGATTCGCCTTCAATAGAACTTGTATTTCCTATCTATTCTGGCAGTTTAGCATTTTATTTAGATTTTATATCATTTATTATCAAAATCGCCATCTTTCATATTTTATGCAAAAACGTCAAAAACCCAAAAACTTCAAAAAAAACAAACAAAACAAGTAGATTCAGAGACAGGGGGAAACTAGGGTTTCTACAGCTTTGCAATTTATTTTACAGATGTAGGTCTTGTAATACAAGCATGCTTACTAACAGGTAGCAAGCTTACTTACATCTATGTTTATTGTGCGTCCCTTCCCATTACCTCCACAACATGCCACACAAATTCCCAGTTAACAGTTGTGCTTCCCTTATATGCAATGTAAGTGTAGTTCTCAGTTTGTTGTGATATATATGTGTATGTTATTCATGTCTATCATATATGAGATTTGTTAAACTCTAACTTACTATTTTTCATCCCTTTGCTTTAATTTGTCCTTCATTACAATCATAGGTTAACAGTCTTGCTCTATATATATGTATACGTATATACACAAATATCTATGTATACATATTTATGTGTATACGTATATATCTATACATATCTGTATATGTGTTTGTGTGTACATATATTTACATTCTAATACCAAATGTCACTTGTCGTAAATGGTCCATTGTAATGAAAAACTTTTGCACAAATATTTATGTATACATATATATGTGTATATGTATATATCTATATATATCTGTATATGTGTGGTTGTGTACATATATTTACATTGTATAGGCATTCACACTACACTACCAACAATTCATTGAAGATGTCAACATGTATTACCATATAACAAAAATTAGCAATTATCCTTTGTTCTAATATGCAGAAAAGTGCCAAACAACATTTAGGGGACTTGGTTTGCCAAAGGCCTTTCATGTTTACCTATGTTGCACTTCACAATTCAAAGGGAATTGTGGATAAGTGCAACATAGATTACCATTAGAAAGGCTTTTGGAAAATCAAGTCTTCCTAATGCAATACTGAATACAGAAATTACCAAAATCCATTCATCCATGTCACATGTGTATCATCCCAAACATAAGCATAAGAATAACACCTGTGTCCATCTTCCAAACAAAACAATTCATCCATGTCACCTGTGTCCATCTTCCCAAACAAAATGACAAATATTTAAGACTTCAGCCCATAAAGCATTCGGCCTTATTAATGAACACATCCTTCTTAATAACTTTATCAGATAGGCATCTATTGGCAATTCCAACAACAGTTAAATCATTTTGGACATGACACTATACCCTTGCATGAGGTGGGTAGCAATTGGGACACGTGGTTTTTGAAATTCTCTCCGTGTTCAACTATGTTGCAATCTACCATTCAAAGTGAATTGGATGCTGCAACATAGTTTAACACTATAGAGGTTTTCGAAAAACCTTGTGTGCCCACTGCATAGGGGAGAGGGGCTGATACATGTGCAACCTATCTTGGAAGGTTCACACGGAGTGCCATGTGGACCTCTAATAAAATTTAATATTCATGCCATTTTGGAAACAAAAAATATCCTTTTTATTTGATTTTTTAATCATATGGCACGTGTCAAAATCTGATTTGGCCAAGGTGTCAAAAAATTGCCTATTTTGAGACACACACACACATTTGAGATGTACTCAACTATGATATGTGTTTTCTCCTAAGACCATTAAGTCACATAATGAACAATTGCTTACATGCATTCTTTTGCTTGAGAAATTGGCTAATTGTGAGACCGAACAAACCAACAATATTTATATGATTGAATTGAAGAACAACAACAAAATAGATATGTATAAACATATGTATATACATAAACATACATATGTATATATATATATATATATATATATAGACACATATATATACATATATATGTCTATGTCTATACATATATGTATATATATGTGTCT
Source organism: Sequoia sempervirens (assembly GCA_007258455.2). Classification (NCBI taxonomy): domain Eukaryota; kingdom Viridiplantae; phylum Streptophyta; class Pinopsida; order Cupressales; family Cupressaceae; genus Sequoia; species Sequoia sempervirens. The sequence goes on from VDFB02377416.1 coordinate 60,815, forward strand.
ATACATATGCATATATGTATATGTATATACATATGTATACACATATGTATATATATAAAGAAGTTGGAGAGGAGACCAATATCAAAGCGTAACATGTAGTGGTGGTGGGATCGAAGTTGTGGATAGCATAAACGAATACTTTTTGGTTTGTTTGCAAAGAAGAGCTGAGAAGATGGTAGAAGCAAAGGGGGCGAAACATAGCGTGTTGTGTGAGGTAGTAGGAGCATTCAATGAAGGAATGTTTGGAATTTGCGCAGCATGTCATGGAGGTAATAGGAAGGGACGTGCATTTAAACACAATTGTACATAAGCAATGGTGAGAGCGACAGGCAATTAATACAAGCAACTAGACTAAAAGGGTGGCAAACTGTTTGTTTACCACTCGACGACAACGTCCACTTCAAATGCCATTCCATGCAACTTGTGGCGTTCCATGCAACTTGTGGGGGTGGGCCCATGCCACAATGGGTCACATGGCCAAATTGGCAATTTTTTGACACCTTGGCCGAATCATATTTTTACATGTGGCATATGAAATCTAAGTGGGATAAGTGAAATTGAATAACTATCACCAATTGAACATAGTTTGAAACAAAAAGCATGTCATTACCATATATTTATAACATAAATTTGTATCCACAACATACATTACAAATCGAAGAAAAAAGGCTTCCTTTTGTAGATGACGATGTTGTTTCAATGATTGATCCATCCCAACCTCAGACAAATCAAGGTGGAAAATTATTAGGAGCTGGTGTGATAGATAATTGCTAGTTGGTTGCTTGAGGTAGCAATGGTAGCCATGTTCTTGTCCCCTACCATTCGTTGTGAAGCATTGGTTATATGACTTGGAGTTGGACTAGAAAATTGGGTGTAGGTTACATGTCATGGGGTGAGTGGTGACCAGTTGATAGGGACAAATATCTGTGGGATATGATGTACATCCCGACTACCTATATGACTTGGAAATTGACTGCAGCTTAACTCAGATTGGGAGACGGTTGAATAATTCATTGCAACAAAATAATGAGGGATATTTATATTCAGCAGATCCCAAAATACATTATTTTATGACAAGGGATTAGCAGGAGTGCTTAATCGCCTTTCTCACTGTAAAGCCTTCTTTGCTACCTTAATCTCTTTTTCCTTTCTATCTTGTTCTCTCTAAAGCTTCTCTTGCTCCTTTTTGGCATCTCTATCCTTCTTCTATTGTACTTTCAATTGCTCTTTTTCTTTATGTAGTATCTCCTTATCTATTTTGACCCACCCCTTGATTTCCCTCGCCACAATATGTGCTGCCTTTTTCTCTTCATTCTCTTGTTTCTTTCGAGATTTGATCTCCTCAATCTCTTTCTTCCTTTCCTCCTGCTGCAATAACAAATTCATGTAGTCATCTATTGTTAAGAGTTGAGATTGTCTACTCAACCAAATTCCATTATCACCACCATTGTTGATTTTTTGATTGACATTGTGCACAGGCAGCTTGAGGAATTTGCTGATGTGTGGAACCGTTTCTATTTCTTGTGTTTGCTCCAGTTGTGACTGAATGTTGTCCTCAACCTCATTGTCCACTACCTATGAGTCTTGGGTGAAATTTGCATTGCCTCCAAAATTTGAAGTGCCACAATTAGCATAGTAATGCACCATTTAAGGTAGGACAAATGCAGGTGGTGGTGATGGGAAAGTAAAAGTACCCTGTTCTTGTTGACCATGCAAACCAATACCTAGATTCATGGCTCCCTCCACTAACTAGGACGGTTGGCTACGCTAAGAGGGAATACTAAGACTATCCTCCGATTCGTCAAGCTGGATGTCCACCATGTCAGGAGGTTCTTGATCACCCACCACTTGTGCAACTGAATCAACAAGATTGTTATGAGGTGAATGCGATATATGTTTGTGTACCTGTGATTCTGTTGTAGACTGCAATTGACCATCTGGAAGAGTGGACAACAATGTTTGTGCAACATCATCTCTTGAAACAACAACTCCTGAAAGGCTAAGGATGTTTGCACTGCAAAAGCATCCTCACCTATGCTGACCTGAAATGTGTTGTTGGGATGCATGTCATCCACGAGCGCATCGGGATTGAGGGGCCATATCTCAGTCCTTCTAAATTCTAATGTGATATTTGAAACTGTCAAAGCTTTTAATAGCGATTTGTTGCCTAGTTCGACAAGTTCTACCCTCCTAATTTCAAGGTTTGGATACCTTGCCAGTCATGATGCACATTCAGATTTGAAGTAGAAAGGAGAAAACAAACTGACATCTAACAACTGTAGTTTATGTGAAGTGTGTGTTGGAAAAGTTAGTAAATCAATACCCAACATTCTTGCTTCTTGGATGGTTGTGAGTGCGACATGGCGTTCATAGCCATCGAAAATCAGTAACTACCTGTCAATGGGTGACACACCGCCTAGAACTCATCGTGCAAAGTGGTGCAACCAATTCATAAATAGTTCCTTTGTCATCCATGCATGTGGCTAGGTTGCCATGCAAGCACCTGGTTCATAATTTGCAATGTAATCAATGTTCCACAAGGATGCATCCCCCCCAAAAAACATGAAGTTTCCGAGATGGGGAGACGCCTGGGAAACGTCCCTCCGTCGTCCCCCCGCCGTCTCCAAGTACCCCCACCATTTCCTAACTTGAGGGAGACGTTTCCCTAAAGTTTCTCATAGGGAGATGCCTAGGAAACTTATAGACGTCCCCCCCAACATCTCCCAAGTCCCCTCCAAAACTAAAAGGCAATTTAATAATATTTTTATAATTTTATTGAAAAAATAAAATTTAAACTTTTAACATGGTATAATGTTTTAGAATGATATTTTTGCTCTCTTTTTTTTGTCATGCGACTGAGGTAAGAGTTGTCGAGCTTCCGCTTGGGATTGAAGTGGCGTCTGGACAGAGATTGTTGTAGGGTTTTATCTTGGTGACTCAAGGCGACAGTAACCACTACCAGGTTAGATTCTCATTTCTCATTCTTTGTTTTATTTTTTTTTTCATTTGTCTGTGTTTATTTTTTTCTGGCCTGTGCCCTACCCTCCGCCCTGGCTTTCGTCTGGCACTAGTAAGAGGCGGGTTTGAATTTTTTTAGGGAACTTGGGAGTTGGGAATGCCTGCCTCAAAAGTGGCTCATAATAGGTCTGCTTGGCCTTGGACTTACGCAGCAGGTGCTTCCAGTGCATTCCATGGTGTATATCTCTCAAAACGTCAATTACAAAATTTCAAAAATTAAAAATTAAAATTATAAATTATTAAATTTAAAAAACATTTAAATTTTAATTATCATTTTGATTTTGTGCATATCCTGCAATCATATTCATTGCATTCCATGAGATGACATCTCTTTGAGGCATACTGTCAAAAATTTCACATGCCTACAGCCTACAACTATGCTTCCACATTTTCTGATAATATGAGATTCTGATTTTAAAATTAAAAATATGAATATTAAATACTGTTTTTGTAGAGCATCAGAGATTAAATAAAATAAAAAAGAAGTTAGGAATTCTGATAATTCATAATCTTAAATACTGTATGATTACTACGGTAATCAATGAATCATTAATCACGAGAGATTACAGTTGATTTTGTTTTGAAATTGTTTTTTGTAGCATCATTTGACTATTGACATTACCTAGTTACCATAAGGCATAATGAGTTCACCAATCAACAAAAGTGATGATGAGGTTGAGGGTGAAGAGGTTGAAGTTGAAGCAAAAATTGGAAGTGGAAGTGGAAATGAATCTCAATCTGATGATTTAGATTTTCAAATAGATGAGGGTGAACATGACTCAAATACTCAGACTCAAGCTGAAACAAGTTCTATTGGGAGTAGAAAAGATAAATTCCCTTCAAAAATCCTCCAAAGATATGCCAAAGACCCCTTTGATCCAAAATCACCATTAAAACAATTTTCATCTAAGATGCCAACACAGCCTGGGACACGTCGGGGCACCACAAAGTGGGAGTGCCACATTTGTCATCTTGACTGGAAAGGGAGCATTACTAGAACTAATGCTCACTTACTTCATAGATGTTTGCAAAAAGGTGGGAAAAAATGCAAAGTATAGAGTTGAAATTTTAAAATTATGGGGTACTAATGAGGAAGCAACACCTATGACTGCTACATTGGGACACAAGAGTAAGAGTGATCAAATTGCAGTAGTTTCTACTTCTACTTTGTAGAGTCAAAGGCCAACAAATCCATTCAGTTTAGGTGCAGGAGAGCCTAAGGGGAAAAGTAAAGTGGCATCTTCAAGTTCACAACCATTGGCAGATTTATTTAATGCACAAGCAAAGGAAGAGGTAGATGATGCTATTGGAAAATTCTTCTTTGCCAATGGCATTCCATTCCATGTGGCTCGCTCTCCTTATTATAAGGAAGCTATGTCAAAGGTAATAAGGGCAAGACCATCATATGTGCCACCAGGGGAGACTTGATTGAGGACAACAATCTTGGATCAAAACTATTCCATGATTAATATTTTGATGGAGAAGATAAAGAGAACCTGGGTCACAAGTGGATGCAACATAGTGATGGATGGGTGGACGAACATTAGGCATTATCCACTCATCAACATCATGGTCACATCTACATCAAGCCCTTATTTCCTTAGGGATATTGATTGTTCAGGGAATAACAAGGATGATCATTATCAGTTCTAGATCCTCAAGAATGTCATGGAGGAGGTTGGGCCACAAAATGTGGTGTAGGTAGTGACAGATGTGGTCCATGTGTGTAGAGCTATAGGTAAGTTGGTTGAGGTAGTGTATAGACACATTTGGTGGACTCCTTGCTGTATGCATGCTATGAATAATGCACTTAGGGACATGGGTAAAAGCAGCTAGATCAAATCAATTGTGAGTGATGCTAGAGATGCAGATCTTGTCTGCAACCACCATACTTGCATGCACTTTTAGGGACCTTCTCAAGAAGGGAATTCCTGAAACCTATAGAGATTCGATATGCATCATACTTTATTCTCTTGGAGAGGATGCTTGAGTTGCAAGAGCCATTGCAACTAATGGTAATGACAGCAGAGTGGAACCGACGGCCTGAGTCGAAGACACAGTAGGGGTTGAGGGTTAAGGAGGTGGCGAAGAATGATGTCTTTTGGGCTGATGCCAAATATATTGTCTCCATCATTGATCCAGTCTTCAAAGTTATTAGATTTGGGGACTCTAATGCACCTTCCCTTGGAGTGGTATACGAGTGCATTGATTCCATGCTTGATCAAATGAAGGCTAAAGTGTGAGAGAAGGACCCCACAATGCAATTCTACCCCAGCACATTTATCCAATCATTCAGCGTAGATGGGAGAAGCTCAACACTCCCTTACACATGGCTACCTATGTATTGAACCCGAAGTGGTATGTGCCACATCCCGACAAAATAACACCTATAGAGGATGCTGAGGTGAAGGAAGGGTTCATGAAGGCCATTGACAGAACGTATGATCCTATAGAGGCTAGCTTGCTTCGTACCGAGTGGACAAAATTTGCCACTCTTTGGGGATATT
>VDFB02377418.1:0-48712 GCA_007258455.2 Sequoia sempervirens
TTTTGTTCTCCCAACAGGATGGTAGGATCTTGGCTCTGATACCACTGTGAGGTTCCACCCCAAATGGAACAATCCCTATTGCAATTTTTACTTAGATTTTTCTGATTTGTCTCAGTTTGACATATTGGACAGATCGTCAAACAGTTTGCTTGCTTGCATAGCTAAGTTGCTTACAATTGGTTTTGCCTAAATAATCTAATATACTATCTCATCACATGTAACACCCAACTAGTATCAATGAGTTAACATTGCATTCAAACATTGCATCATACAACATATGAAAATCATGCCAATAAAATGTATGCAGATCTGAAACTGAATTTCCTCTTCACCAATCAATGCCAAAAGTCTGATTTAAATAAGAGAGAATACAATGGATAAGCTACAACCATCACTTTATCAGATCGAGCAACAATATTCATACTTTCTTCCATTATGGTTGACCAACTTTTCAATGATTTTATAGGGAAATGAAGTAATAGCCTTTTGCAAACTCCAACTGAGTATCGTATGTGCAGATTTACCAATAAATAACACTCAGAAATGTACAGCAGTTCACAGTCTTAGGTTTACACATATATTCAGCCTTAATATTTGCAGCAAAATGATAATAGGCTTTTACAATTACAATCCGAGCAAAAAGCTTCAGATTTGCAATGTACAGAAATACCCAGAATTAACACAGCAAGACAATAACTTCAGATTTAAGCAGATTTCACAATGATAGATAATAATGCATGTATGCTGAAAATCAGACCTGGTAAAGAAATGCCCAGCAGTGTAGATGCCCAGGAAACAATAGATTAGCAAGAATAAACCCTCCAAACTTGAATGCCACTGTAGCGAATCACTGTAGCGCGGTACTGTTCACGTGGTATTGTAGCACGACACTGTTCACGTGCATTGTAGCGTTTACTGTAGCAACGCTTATTGTAGCAGCAATAAAAAGCTTGAAATCTGATTGATAATGGCTACCAATGATGAATACCTTAGGTCTGCAATAGATTAAACTTTCAACACTCAAACCCTCGATAAAGTTCTTCAAATTTAAGCACAAGTATGGCTCTTGAATGAAGCCACTCAGATTGCTATCTTCAATGCATATCTCACCACCTCAGATTAGCTGCACACTGAAGAGTTTTTGTTCTCCAATATATGGAAATGATTGAAATCTGTAGAATCCCTTGTTTCTCACAAACTCCAGAGCTTTCAAGTCTTTAGACAAAATCGAATGATCAATAGAATGAATTCTTTTTGCCCTTTGAAAGCTTTTATAGCCTCCTTGAGAAAATCGACCCATTTTGGCTTTTAAAAATCATTTAAATATTATAATCTTCAATTTGCATTTAATGCCTTCTCATTACCTTGGTTTACGTGCACATAATGAATTAATATCATTAAATACACTTTTAATGTGTCATTGGCCCCATTTGAATATAAAGTTAATTTATAACTTTATATTATAATCCCTTTTAATATAAAGTCATTTTATAAATTTATATTATAAACCTTTTTAATTAAAATCATTAATGACACATTAAATATTAATATCTCCATAAATATGCATCCATTAGCCATGCCAACTGAAACCAAGGTCAATTTTTCCAAACTCTGAGTGATCAAACGCCCTGCCAAAGATAGTAACTCCTGATAGCTGACTTACTATAAATAGTAAGTACACACCACTGAGTCTAGAAACAACTGTAAAGGTCCAATCAACTGTCAATACTGCAAATATGCTCTGTTCAGGTGCCCTGCTAATATTGGAAACCTTGACTCTCTCAAAATAGTAACTTACTATAAATAGTAAGTGTGCCAAACTGAGTGAAATAACCTGTGCAAAGGCCAAAACCTGAATCTAGCTGAGGAGTAATGTCTCTAATCACCGGTAACTGCCATAGAAGACCCCCTATCCATAATTGTTAGCCTATGAGGGTCAAATGATAGGCTAATCCTTAGGAAATCTGATGCTCACGAAAATGGGGACATTACAGTAGATGCCATGGTACTTTTTTAATGACCCCCTTATGACCCCTTTTAAATTTAAAATATAAAGCCACTTTATTAGTCACACATTTCAAGACATAAATCAAATATGTAAAATAATTCCCTCAAGTGACTTTATCAACTGAATATGCTGCACAGACCAGTCTGACCAAGTCCAGTGTTCCAAAAATAGACTTACTATTTTTAGTAAGTACTAAAAATAGTAAGTTACCGTCCAAAAGCTCAACTAGAGAGTAATTGACGTCGCACCAAGGCTCACTAAAGACTGAAGCGCTGTACTAGACCCCCTGCTAAAAATAACACTTATTAAAAATAGTAAGTGTTCCCAGATCAACCTTAACTGAAAGAGGGTGTCGTAAAATGGGGACATTACAGTCGCCCCTTCTCAAAGATTGCTTATCCTCAAGCAATGCCAGTGAGCCTTGCAATCCACATCCAAAACCATGCTGAAACTCGAAATGATTGTCGAGTCCCAAATAATTCTAGGTGGTCTGTAGCTCCAACGGCTCAACTCCCTGTCCTGCAAGGCATCAACACATGAAGCCTCCTGAATGTCATCTGCAAGTAGAATGATGAAACACCACCAAAACTTGATCCACTCCTCAAAAATAAGTCTCTCCAAAGAACCAAACGGATGTGCCACCAGAGTAAACTCGAGAAAATCCACACTGGCTCTCTCATCCCAAACGACAGCTGCTCTAAAAAACAATGTGAATCCCGGATTCCCTTTGAATCTCAACAGAAAACCATCTTGCTGAGGCTGTCATATTGAACATCACTGTCAACCCAATGTGCCCAGAGTGTACTCTCCTATCACAAACTGCAGAAATCAGTAAACCATCAACCGCAGCCAAGTATGCCCACTCCATGAAGTAACTGTAATTAGCGTCACTTACCAAAATGGAGGCTGATAATGGGAGCACTGAATCCGGAAAGGTACTCACTGTCGGCTGCCCCAACTCGAAATCAATCATCTCATCGAGCAAAGTCTGTATAACCAACTCAAGCAAGCGCGGGCAGCAATAATTAATCCACGATTCCACTAGGTACGTAAGAGAAGAAAACAAGATATAAGCTGAAGAGTCATCCCCAAGTACCAAGTCATCTCTAACACCCAAGCTCAACCTGGTACAACTTAGCTGCTAATCACAAATCAAAATCGTATGTAAGCTGATCGGAGCATTTGCTTAGGGGCCGAAGCTGGAAGTAGTCCCACTAGCCCATTCTTGAGTCAACACTTCACTACTAGAAGTTGCACCTGGATCCCATACCTTGCTGTTTTCATCCAATGTAGTGCAACAACTAGGAGTAATTTCATTTTCTAGCTCAAATATTGGGTTGTCATATACTCTATCAGCTCCTATCTCAAACAAGGGATTATCAAAAAGCAACTGTTGACCACCCTCAAGAGCTGATTGTGAATCCAAATCAGCAAAGCTGCTAGGTTCATACTCATGTTCAGCTATAAGCAATGAAAAATCTGATTTATTCTCTCTAATAGGATCGAAACCAAAATCATTATTAATGCCATCAGCCATGCTTAATTGCTGAATAGAAATCGGAGCAGCTCCATAATCAAAAGTAAATTCATCCCATGTTGGCTCTTTGTCGAATTGTAGTACCATCTCATCATGTTTCCGTGTTTTAGGAAGTGGGTAGTTTTGTTCTTCGTGTTCATCCCGTGATGTAGTCCCTACAAATGAATCATTCATCAACACATCATTGTTCTTGTCAACACATATATCTCCAATCATCATCTGTCCCTGAGAAATCAGACTCAAACCTCCTTTGTCAACACTGTGGCGATCATCTTGGGTTGCTGTTTTGAATGCCTCAACCTGATTGCTTTCAACCATACAAACTCCTAGGGATGTGTTATTACTTACAACATTACCCAACACGAAACTAGCGTTCACAGGAACTCTGGACAGCTCCAAAGAAGCATTAAAGGCTGCTGCCTTGTCTTTTCCTTTTTCTTTGCTAGACTCTGCACGTGGTCCACTATGTGATAGTCCTCTCAAAACCACATTCTTACCTTCAGATTTGAATTGAAGCTCTAATGTCTGAAAGTTCAGAGTAAATTCCCCCAAAGAACATAGCCATTGAATGCCCATAACCACATCTGTGTCTCCAATGTTCACCACGTAGAAGTCCTCTTTAATTTCATGACCTCCCAACAGGATGCTCAGCTGAGGAACCATCCTGGTACACTGAATAGTGAAGCCATCGGCTACCATAACTTTGAACCCACCATCCTCCTGTGTCTCAAGTCCTTTACGTACCACTAACCTGTCATCGATGAAGTTTTGAGTAGCTCCTGTATCAATCAAGGCTAACATACGCTACCCTTGTATCAGACCTCTAATATGCAAAGACTGATGCTCATGAAAGCTATCAAGTTGGGCAAATGTCCCATCATGGTCCAACCCCTTATCACTCCCTTTCAAAGTCTTTTCACCCTCCATTTCGTCGGAATCAGCTTGCTGGTTTGATTTTTCTGATTCACTTTCTTCACCAGATTGGTACTCTATTAACAATGTTTTTGCCTTGGCAGCACATTTATGACCTTGTGCATTAGGCTCTTTGCATGTGAAACATAATCCTTTCTTCCTGAGTTCATTCAAAGTCTCAGTGTCTAACCTTGTGTGGTTTTTCTTAGGCTGCTCCTACTCTTTGGTGTCAATTTTCTTATCCTTTTCCTTCTTGGGCAGCGGGTTCTTTGACTGAAATTTATTTTTAAATGCTGAAGTCTCCATGTCTCTAGCCTTTTTAATGGCTTCCTAAAGCCTAGGAGGGTTAAAAGCTTTTATCCAACCTCGTAAGGGATCAGATAATCCATCAATGAATAACACATTCAATCTTCTCTCAAAAATGTCAGTCACTGACACTGAAAGCTTTTGAAAATCTGATATGTACGTATCCATTGAACCCCATTGCTTGAGTTGGGCTAGCTCCTTGAAGTGCAACTCAGGATCCTTTTAATCAAATCTCTCAATCAACCTTGCAGTGAACACCCTGCAAGAAGTGATTTGAGCATGCCCCAAGGTTAACATTCCGTTGTACCAGCACTCATGAGCTACGCCATCCAAGTGTATAGATGCATATTGAATAGACTCGAGCTCCGGCATAGGATTTAACGTGAAGTAGGTGTCTAGTTTTTGTACCCACACCCTTGCTGTCATCTTTCTAGACCCATCGAAATAAGGAAGTGTGAGCTTCCCTACTTTCTTTCATAGCTCATATTGCTGGTCTCTATTCCCCTTGTGATTAGAGTGTCTCATCCTCAAGTCAATATAGTCTCAAAGTGAAATGTCCATCTGAAAACCGTGTTAGCAGTATATTTTACTTTGTTGTCGGCCGTAGTTGGCCTTGGTCGTAGTCGGCCAATTTCTAATAAAACAATAGTTAGTGAGAATAAAACATGTCATGTACTTTCGGGTAATCAAGTCCTGATTAGTGTTAATATTAATGTTGTTACGAAACGTCGTGTTGGTTGGTTATCTAACCACCGCCGAGCGTTATATGTAGTCTGTTGGGATAGTCGGGAGATAGTTATGTGCCGATGGTTATATTGTTAAGCATTGTAATACTCCGTGATTGTACATGATATTTCTGATGATGAATAAAATTTCTGGCATTCAAACATGATATCTTTCTGGTTACTGTTTTATTCTATGTTCTGCACATGATTAGTTTGCCAGTAGTACGTAAGATTTGAATTACATTCCGTAGGCAAACATTTGGCGCTGTTGCCTGAACGGACTAGGGCATCACCTGCCATGGCAGCGTAATGGGTCAATCGGCGGAAGAACCTGTAAATGCTAATGAGGAACGGGAAGACCAACTGACGGAGGATCTTGTTAATCTGTGGAAGATATCGTTACGAGATCACGTACGAAGGGAATCCCAGATACGGGAGATCCCTGAGGAAGTTATCTGGGATAGATTGGAAGTGAATGACGAGGTGAATCATCTCTTGAATCGTATGCCCTGATTACTGGCCCATCATTCCATTATTTTGCAAGACCTCTGAGAAGAAGAAGATCGGGAACGTCGAAGACAACAAATACTACAACACTACGAAGAACGAACTAAACGAGAAGAAGAAGAACGAGACACGAGCCAGAGACGTACATCCGGTAGCCAGCGATGATCGCTTGAACATATTTTAAATGCCCGTACGACCGAACAAAGACAAGAATTGAGTACCTGAAGGGCACGGGACTCAGGAAGAAAAGATTCGGCGATCACTCCTGCTGCAAGAACAAGAAAACCGGCGGAGAAGATTGCAGCAAGCCGGGAAGGAACTGGATGAGGATTTAATTGAAATAAATCAGAGCATTAAAAGAACATATGAAAACCTAACAAGAATAGACACATCCATTGGACGGGCGCACCAAAGTTTGCCAGTAGTACGTAAGATTTGAATTACATTCCGTAGGCAAACAAACCGGGTCCTGCATCCATCCAATCCTGTCTAAATTGATTATGTGCTCCAACAATGTAAGCTTTGGATTAACCAGAGCTTCTATCAGAGGAAAGTTTGGCATAAGAGGTCTTGCCAAAGCTCCCTGGTTACCAACTCCTTGCTGTCCTACCCTGTTTCCTTGACCCAGTTGATCCATTCTTTGCACCAAATCTGCTATCCTATCATTAGTTTCCTGCTGTTGTTGTGCTGCCCTCAACTGTCCCCTAACCAAAGTGTCAAGTAAGATTGCCAGTCTATGCGGAGCTTCTTCATTTCTTTTATTCCTGTTATTTCTTTCATTCCCATTTCCATCGCCACCCCTGTCTCCCATGTTTCCTATGTTAGAAGACCCATTGGATGAAGTTTCTATTTGCTGTTCTTCTTCAGAAGATGACCAATGTTCCCAAAAACTTTCTTCTTTCCTTCTATTTCTTTCTAAATATCTCCTTTCTCTGTCACTCTGGTTCATAGGAAACAAAACGCACTGGCTGGCAGGTCTGTTCTAGCTCTTATACCATTGTAATGACTAACCCCAATTTTTTTTTCTTTTCTGATTTGCACCCTTGTTGGAAGTGTTTAGTTTGACAGATTTTTACATTGTTTTATATACCATTCATGTTTCTATGTGCGGACTTTTTTTGGTTTCTCATATGCCATTCAAGAAATAAACATTCCAATGATATACATAACAGATTTGCAAAGAATACAATAGGAAAGCACGCTAGAGAAATACTATTCACCCCTTCTATATTCAAACTTGCAATAACATGATGAGAGCAAATTTAAATAACTTAAATCAGGAAATAACAATGGACTTTTCGGACCTGTATATGTGAAGTCTAACAACAAAATATGAAGCTTCCAATATGCAACGAACAATACCCAAGTTTACTCTCAATCTTCTTGCTTCCCACGTTAAGATAACACTGCTATCAGCCTCAAATAACCCAGCAGTTCCAACCTATACAACAGCAGGCTTGAAACTGTAATTTTCTACCCAACAAAATCTTTCCTTAGGCCAGCGACCAGCACTAAAGATTAGCTCTCGTGATAAGTAGGAGGTATTTTTCCACAGCGTGTCAAATTATGATATTGCTATCAGGATTCAACCGTGTAGTTTCGAGTCAAACTCATTGACCCATGTTTCATGAGTAGTGGTTCACAAGAACCCATCTCTCATGATATGAATGGTCCACTTAGCACTCATTGCATCTAGGTGATGCTCACAGAGGTGAAGCACTGGTCCGTCCCGGGAGGTCACCCATCCCGTACTGCTCCAGCTCAAGCGCGCTTAACCAGGGAGTTTTCTCCAAGGTTAAGCCCGCTTGAGTTGTTACCCCATTTGCAAAACCTTCAGCAAGTGTTGTGCCTTATGAACCATTCATTATAGAGCCCCTTTAGCTCATCAATTGATAAGTAGGAGGTATTTTTCCACAGCGTGTCAAATTATGATATTGCTATCAGGATTCAACCGTGTAGTTTCGAGTCAAACTCATTGACCCATGTTTCATGAGTAGTGGTTCACAAGAACCCATCTCTCATGATGATCGAATGGTCCACTTAGCACTCATTGCATCTAGGTGATGCTCACAGAGGTGAAGCATTGGTCCGTCGGAGGTCACCCATCCCGTGCTGCTCCAGCTCCGCGCTTAACAGGGAGTTTTCTCCAAGGTTAAGCCCGCTTGAGTTGTTACCCCATTTGCAAAACCTTCAGCAAGTGTTGTGCCTTATGAACCATTCATTATATAATGAATGGTTCATAAGGCACAACACTTGGTTCATAAGGCACAACACTTGCTGAAGGTTTTGCATAATGAATGGTTCATAAGGCACAACACTTGGTTCATAAGGCACAACACTTGCTGAAGGTTTTGCATAATGAATGGTTCATAAGGCACAACACTTGGTTCATAAGGCACAACACTTGCTGAAGGTTTTGCATAATGAATGGTTCATAAGGCACAACACTGGCGAAGGTTTTGCAAATGGGTAACAACTCAAGCGGGCTTAACCTTGGAGAAAACTCCCTGGTTAAGCGTGCTTGAGCTGGAGCAGTACTGGGATGGGTGACCTCCCGGGACGGACCAGTGCTTCACCTCTGTGAGCATCACCTAGATGCAATGAGTGCTAAGTGGACCATTCGTCATCATGAGAGATGGGTTCTTGTGAACCACTACTCATGAAACATGGGTCAATGAGTTTGACTCGAAACTACACGGTTGAATCCTGATAGCAATATCATAATTAGCTCTCCTTTTACCAAGACTCTGCGTGTTTCCAACGCAACAGGGAAGACACTCAAGGCACCCTCAGACGCCAAACCAACAACAGGTTCAAGCTGAAACCCAGCTCTAACCCAGCTGTAAAGGGCCGTCCCTGTGCAAGAGGGCGATTTGCTCCAGTAAAATGGTTTCTCCATGGAAAAATACATTCTTGAGCTTGTTTGAATCGCCATCAGGAGCAGCTTCTTAATAGTCAATACCCAAAATGATATTAAAATCCCTCTCAAAGTAATGAGTGAAAATGCGGGTTATAGGTACAAAGTAAAGTGCCTAGAAATCAATAAAATCACCACCAAAAAAGAGTTTATTCTTTACCAAATTCAACAGCAAGATTTAGCAAGCCAAAACCAATAATTCCTATTCAAAATATATCGAAAATCTTCATCTCTAAACTCAGAAATCTGCAACTTTGAAGCTCGAATGAAGCTCTTCTATGAAGCCTCTCGAAATCCTTCTTGATGTGGTCTTTCACACACAAAGAAGGGATCTTTGTTGAGGTTTTTCGTCTCAGCAAAGTCTGGTTCAAACCCTCCAGCTCCCAGAGCTCAAAAGATTGTACGGCCAAGTTCCAATTCCAAAATATCCATGGGCTGCAAAATGACGCCTCCCTAGAGAATATAAAGTTTCAATAATAAATTAGGGCAACCAGCACCTTAGAAAATCCTACGCCACTTTACTTTAGCTTATTTTAATTTATCTTTTAATTCTTCCTTCAACTTGAGCGCCAAAATATTTGCCTCATTAAAATGATAAAACTTTACATCTTACCTCAACATTAATTTTAATATTTATTCCATTTTTTCTCCTCCTTAGGCGTCCTCTTTAAAGTGCATTATAAATACTTTAAAAGCTTTAAAAACAACTTAAGTTGATTGTACTAGGCACCATGGTACTTTTTTAATGACCCCTCTGAGCCCTTTTAAATTTAAAATATAAAGTCACTTTATTAATCACACATTTCGAGACATAAATTAAATATTTAAAATAATTCCCTCAAGTGACTTTAGCAACTGAATATGTTGCACAGACCAATTTGACCAAGTCCAGTGTTCCAAAAATAGACTTACTATTTTTAGTAAGTACTAAAAATAGTAAGTTACTGTCCAAAAGCTCAATTGGAGAGTAACTGACGTCGCACCAAGGCTCACCAAAGACTGAAGCGTTGTACCAGACCCCTTGCTAAAAATAGCACTTGCTAAAAATAGTAAGTGTTCCCAGATCAACCCTAAGTTGTTACATCCCAAATTGTGAAGTTACTGTTTACCATTACTAGATAGGGTAAATGTGAATATAATGTGAATTCTGGAGATGAATTAATAATGCTTAAATGTTGTTATCAATATGAATGTTATCTCATTTGGTGTTGTTCATTTGATGTTATCTTAGTTGATGTTATTCATGGTGATATACTGCATAAATGAGAATAGATGATTATTGAATTATTGTTATTCTAACTTTTGAAATGTTTATATATACTGCTTATGTTATGAACATATGACTTCCGAATGCGTGTGTCAGTGGATGTAGGTATATGAACCATTCCTCCAAGCGGAGGGGATATATCACTCGGGAGAGGAGCTTGGTCGGGTAACTGGTAATGTAAACTATCTGAGCATACACACACGTCACCTTAGATTGAGTGAACTGAGTCAATCTGTGTGGATTATAGGTAAGTCATCTGTAGCTTGTATGTTTGCATTAGGAGTTATGTCTACCTTTGTATGCAATTATGAGTGATGTATATCCATGTATCTGTCTTGTGATATTACGGTCATAACGATTGTAACGTAAATGGATGTAAGTAAACGAAAGTGGACACATATATATATGTATAGTATATACACGTATCCATAAGTATATACATATCGATACAAGCGTACGTTGGTAGATGGATATGCCCATATGGTTGCATTGATATGGTATACTTACACATATGTGTACATAGAGGAATATACTGGTATATATATGTATATACGCACATGTCCTTTATTATGTGGATATTATTAATATTATTATTATTATTTTTTGCCTCCAAAATTTGTATAAATATATATATATATATCGGAAGTATGCTAACTGGCTCATGATACAAATATATATTTGTTAAAAATATATATATATACACATAATTATGTATTAAGGATTATATAAATATATTATAGTTATATTAAAATATAGGATTATATAAATATATTATAGTTATATTAAAAAATATATATATATAAATATATTAGTACTTGGGTATTTAAATATATATATGTTTAATATATTTAAAAACTATAATTATATTTATATAATAAAATATATAATTATTTCCTAATTTAATATTAATCTCTCCACTTTGGGAAATTGAATTATTTTCCACTTTGAATTAATATTAAACCAACTATGGAAATCAGGTTAAATATACCTAGCCGATTATTATCATCAAACATGGAAATCGAAATATTTTAAATCATACATGTTTGAATCGAGATATTTCTGAAGTTTATTATTTGAACTTTAAATCAAACATTTATGAATCATTTTGTCATATCGATTAAAGTATGTGGAAACGGAAATTAAAATAGCGCTTGAGGAAGTCGTGCCTTGCAAATATGGCTTTGAGAGAAAAACACAAAAACCATACACGGCTTTGTGGCATCACGTGCCACCTGGCAAGGCATACATAGAGGCAAGATGTATACATTTTAAACATTGACCATTTCTCTGATCCGCCATTTCTGAAGAAATTGGCAACACCTCTGATAACTGAACCTGTAGGTGTCAATGAATTTAAATTCACCATGTGCAAATGGAAAAAGTCTTCATTTTGCTGTCAATCATTGGAGGTCGACTCACTTCATTGAAACCGAGTAGGGGATTAAAATCATGCCACTTATTGAGTTGAATTAATCAAATTACAGTGTTGGCAAATGACATGCTTTTGGAAGTGGAATTCGATGGGGCTGAGGCTCTATAAATAGCCACTCAATTCCTCATTCTTTACTTCTTTTTTGGAGAATTTATCCTTCAGAACTTATTTTTGTAGAGCAATCACTCTATTTTTCTGAGAGACGTATATTGCTATGAGCTGAGTTTAGTTTGAAATTACTAGTTCTTCATATCGAATCACCTGAGTTTTATACTTCTATTTCAGCTGTAACCATTATCAGTCTGAATATTCATTTCTGAGTACTTATTTCTGAGTGAGAAAGGTAGCAACTTGTGAGTTAATTCTGAGTGAGAAAGGTAGTAACTTGTGAGGGATTTGCCAATTGATTGATAGAGTTGGAAGTGCTGTGAGAATAGGCTGAGACATCATCATCTGGGGAAAAGCTAAATACAGGCATGAGATATTCTTCTACTATCAATTTCAATAGTAATTCTTAAAATATTTTTGGAATTTGGGTTTCCTTTCTGTGCATAGATAGGGAATTGCTTCATGAACTGTACTTCTGTTGTGTATAGAAAGTGGGTTGTTCTATGAATTGTATATTTGTTTGCAACTAGGAAGTAAATCGTTTAAAGGATAAAAGATGCATATTTGTTGTGTTTTGCATTATTTGTATGACCTCCATAATAGGAGAATACTGTTTGCATGGATACTATTTGCTAAACCTGATGGTTTACGAAAAAGGGAATTGAAGCCTTAGAACATGAAAGATCCCCAACCCAAATCTGATCTGAGTTTCTGAGTTTTGTATTTTCAAAGTCTTTGACTAGCGAATAGGTAGGTTTTTGTTTTTATTTTGTTTTCGCGTTTTTTTTGATTTTTTTTTTGTGTGACTTTTGAGTTTTACCAAATATGAATCCAATTTGCTCTTGAGATACAAAGGAATTAAATTGAAATAAACTTCTAATTTTTCTAATTTCAAACAGACATGCATAAAATTGTAAAATTAAAAATTTAGGAACACCATTCATCAACTAGTCATACCCGGAGTCCAATGCTAACTTGCAATTGAATTTTATTGATGAAATTCTAGTGAAATACAAGATTACAATTCAGATCTGCTCCTTCAATATTTTGTCCAAACCCTAGCAGCAACATAGATGGTACGGCTGCCCTTGAGGATGGAACAACTAGCAAAATCAGTCACCAAAATCCATAAATCTGCTCTCCAAATTGACAAATTTGACCTCCAAAACCCTAGCTGCCTGCTGCCAGCAAGTAGAATGCAAATATGTGATAGTATTGGCCTGGGAGAGGTTCGATCTATCAATGGCAGCCTCTGATTTGAAGAAGTATGATGATATAACACTGCTGCAAACTCAGATATGAAAAATAACTACCTGAAACTCCTCCAATGAAGCTCAAACGAAGACCCAAGGTAGGCCCTCCTCAAAGGTGAACTAGGTTCTCGTCCAATTCATGATAGCTTTTGAGAGTTTTCGTTCCCAGAAGGCTGAATCAATGTTGAAACCCTTCTCTAGAGCTCAAACCTGCAAAGTGTTTTGTAAGAATGAGAGTAGAATGCTCAAAAAAGAGCCCAACACTTTGCTTTATAACCTCTCATGGACTTTTTTAATAAAAGCCAATAAAATAATTTTCTTGAGGGTCTTTCCTCATCCAAACAAAAGGGCCATTTTTTAAAACAAATTGAGTTGCTAGGATGGGGGCACTTTTCACTATTCACCTTATGATTTTCAGTTACTATTCACCTTTTACTATTCCATTAAAACAAACCTTAATATTTTCACTTTAACCCTGGATTCATCAACTGAACTCCAAATTGAAAAGCTGATAAGGCTCCCAGCTAAACTCCACAACCCTCGGTTGGGTCCCCTAACCATTCTGCTGACCTACGGGAACGCTAATAGTAGGCCAACCACCGCTATAGTTTGAGCTGCCTAAGGATGGGACATTATAGTCCTCCCTTCTCGGAGATTGTTTGCCCTCAAACAATTTGCACCTGCATGCCGAAACCAAATACCGGGATCCCATATCCACCTCAAGAATGCTGCTCCACCAATCTGCTGTGCTACTCTGATATCAACATCACCATGCCTGGAGTTGTGAAACAAGTCATTATGATCCATAAGAAACAATGCACCAATCATGTGAATGTCAGAATCCCAAATCATCCTATGTGCATAATCAATCAAGTCAATCTGCCATGTGCTGCTATTGTAAATGAGAGCATCATCTATCCAATTGAGAACCTCACTCCAACAGAAACCACAGGTACCTCTAATGTCAAAGGATGATAGGAGCTCATCATTATGCTAACCTCTAACAAAGAAAGAATGATCCCAATCTTTCCAAATTCGCCAACCAGCTGCTGTCCTAAAGGACCAAACTAAAGTCTTTGTGATCAATAGTATGAAACAACCATCTATCACCATTGTGAGAACTCTAACCCAATGAACTATGGCTGAAAATTCCATGCTCAAAAATGTAGAGCAGCCCTCTATCCTTGTGTTGTAATTCAAAACCCAAAGTTCGAATATGAAGTACTATTGTCCTCTACATGCTCCATGATGTCTTCTTCATTTTCCAAATATACTCTCCAAATGTGATCAAGGAATGATATTGTTATGAAACAAAGGCACAATGTCAAACCTTGCATGCAATGTGGTTTTTCAATTCTTATCACATATTCTTGCATAACAACAAGATAAATGAAACCATGTAAAGATGGGAGATGGCTGATCACTGACATGAGACCCACCTTAAATTTGTACCTTCCACGTTTGCCTTCATAGATTCTATCATAGCCTGCTGTCCCAAGGTGTGTGACATACTGAAAACTCCTCTCATGAGCTGTCAAACTTCCCACCTCAAGGCTGCTATTATAAATCAGACCAACAATTAAAGTGAAGTCAATGATGTCTGTATACCCATTCATAAAAAAAAAACCCATCTCATACACCTTACCTATCAAGTGATCATGTCTCCACACACTCCAATCCAACCCAAAAACTGATGTAGACCCAGATAAATTTGAATATACAATGTATAACCATGTAGGACAGCCACGTGTCAACCATGAATCCATGAAAATTATGTCACAACCCAACCAATAAAAAGTTGCACGAGCATATGAAATAGGTGACAAATCCATAGTTGTATTGTAGTTGTCTCCATTAATACCCAAAGTCAAACCAGGAGTGGCTGATCCATTGAACATATCACCCATAAAATCACGATACACCTTAATGAAATTGTCAACATCAATTGAAAACTCAGAATTTTGGATGTTAGATAGCTCTTGCTTCTCATCATCCTTGGAGTCGTGTGAATCAAAATCTTGTTGAAGATGAAGCTTGGTTTGATGAGCCATCAACTTGGCTTGCCTTGCCCTCTCTAGCCAATCATCATTCAAGATTTGGGACAGAGTCATATCCGCTGCTCCAAAGTGTCTAAACCCAGTCCTAGTGTGAGATATATCATGTGACTTATCATGACCAAAGCATGCATCATGTGTACCCACCATATTAGAATTATCATGACTCATTTCCCTAGGATTAGAAGCACCAAAATCATGAAAAAAGGAGGATGAATCACTGCTGTTATAAATCAAAGAATTAGGACTGAATTGTTTCCTTGTATCCATACCTTTGGAGTCATCAAAGTTAGAGCAAACTAACATGCTCTTCGCTGTCCCATTTTTAGTCTCATATTCAAGTGCCTTAAGCACAATGTGTTTACCCATATGAGTAAACTCTAACACCATCTTGTTGAAGTCTTGGACAAACCTTCCAAGAGACTTCAACCATTGCACACCAAGTACCACATCTGACTCTCCACCAATACCTACAACAAAGTAGTCATCTGTGAAAGAATAATTATCCAATGCAATGGATAATTGTGGTATCCTCCTTGTGCAACTCATTTTGGAACCATCCGCTAGCATGACTTGGAATCCTTCAAACTCTTCAGCTTCTTGTCCCATATTGGCTACAAAGCCCTCATTGATGAAACTATGAGTAGCACCACTATCTACCATGCATAACACTCGTTGTTTCTTGACAATTCCTTCCCATACGAAAGAGTGATATCTAGGAACACCGAAAAGAGTAGCAATAGTGCCATGTGCAACATCAGGTGTATGAAACTGCATAAACTTAGTCTTCAAACAAGAGACATCATCAAAATTGTCATGTATCATACTTGCCTCTTGTAGTCCATCAATAGTAGGAATGGTACCACTACTTTCTTCATAACTATTAGTGGCAATGTTATTAGAAAAGTGGAGTATATCACTGTTGTTCCCAAACTGAAGATTAAGATTGATTTCAGTCTTTGTTTCATTGCCTATGAGATCTTCCTTTGCTTGTTCAACCTGTATACATTCCTTCCTTGGAAGAAACATGGATCTAAAGTAATTTTCCCTCTGCTGTCCTGTTTGTTCCCTATATTTGCAGCAATCTCTGATTTCTTGCAATTGCTACCGTGCTTGGGCAGCAAGTGCCTTAGCCTTTGATGCTCTTTGACTCCACTTATTTCACATGTCTAGTGTCTTTCCCACATCACCCATGTTATGGTACAAAGAATCAGATCTTAGGTGGCTTATTTCCTCATCAATTGGAGTCATTAGGTTGTTGCTACCATTATGAGTGAAGGAAGACTCCAACCTATGTACCGAAATTTCTATAGGCCCACCATCTGAAACAACTTTAAGCACAATTTTCTTACCATCAGCCATAAACTCCAACTCCATTTTGTTGAAGTCTTGGACAAACCAAACATTATAAAAATGCAAGATCATTTTAGTAAGCAACCTCTTGGTCTCTGTGTTTAACTTTTTAAAACAAAATGCTTCATAAGATCTTAACAATTGTCCTTTCACTGTAGAAGATGCATGAATAACCAAAATGAATTCAAATATATTCCATTGCACATACATGGACATATCACTTGTGGCTGGCCCAACAAGTGTGTATGTATTACCATCATTGTTTTGAGCCTTCAAGGGGCTCTCTAAAAGAGGGAAGTCATAAACTTCATAATGCAAACTGGACCAAATTGAAACTCCTGCATCATACCTCCTTTCTTCATCACACAACTCAGCATGCTCTCCTTGTGGGCTTACCTCAAGAAGCTCTTCACTTGTATGCCCATCATCCACACATTCTTCCCTTGAAAGAAATAAGGACCTGATGTATGATTCTCTTTGTCTTCTTGCATTATCAAGCTGATTGCATCTTTCCTTGACCTCATGCAAGTGCTGTCTGGCTTGGGCAGCAAGCATTTTGGCCTTCTTAACTCTTAGTGACCACCCATCACACAACCCTTGTGTCCTTATAACATCTTTCATAGTGTGGTCAATAAAATCAGGACTTGTGTGGTTTGAATCCACAATATATACCTCATGTGTAGCACTCTCAACTTGAGTATCATCATAGGAGGACTCAACAACATCATTACTGTTGACGGGTGTTTTATGACCACACCAACACAAAATAAAGTTTCCCAACGGTCACTCTATCCTCTCTTGAACAAAGTTTCCTGCATGTTAAGATTGCGAGAAAGATCATGCATTTAACTCCAAAGTTCCTTCATGCAGTGGATAGTCTCAGTTGGCTTGATGTGATTTGTTGGTAATCTCAAGGGGGACTTACATAATTGTTCAGTTGACGATCAAAGAGAAGAGGGATTTTGTGGGATTCGAAAGGTATGTCAATGTAGCACAAGTTTCCTAAACTAACCAGAAATGTACTGAATTGAGTGGTTGCAGGGATTAGAAAAGCTATGGACTAATCTACATGTGGGACGTGGAGATCAACTTTCACAAGCCTCAACTAGACTCTGCTTTGCCTCACTTCGGACAGCTTCCACATAACTGGTGCAATCTTCAAGGGGAGTAATTAGAAATGTTCAGATTACAATTCAACAATGAAGACACCGTCATGACGACACATACCAACATGAAGATCATAATCGAAGTTAAGTCCACACTATTCCAGTTGACCACGCAAGGCGAACCCACTGTTAGTGCACCCGCTAGTGGTATGGATAAGCGAAGCTTGCTCAAATTAAACACCACATTCCACAACTACTATCTACTTGCATGAAATGAAATCTACTTTACTCTAAGCTATTTTAAGATTCTACATGAATTGGAAGGACGAAGAAGCCTCGCTAGCTACCCACAACAAAAGATGAAACCACCATCAATGATAACTCTTTTTATTATGAGAGTGTTCACAACAACTTCTTACAAAGCATTCAATGGAAAACTTCCCTTCCTTTTCAATTTAAGCTATGCTATCAATCTATGCTCACTATTTCTCTATGCTCTATCTCCTAACTGTCTCTCTATGTCTAATGAATTACAAATGAGGGGGGATGCCCCTTTTATAGATGGCCAAATCCAGTGGACGGTTTAGATTCAATTACAATGGAGGGCTCAGATTGAGCCACATATGCCCTAATCAAGATTCTTCCCTAAAAACCACCACAAAGAAGAGGGGTAATAAATGAGCAATTAATGTCCACCATCGTCTTCTAGAAGGTCATCATCCAACAAGGCATTTCCGTTCCCCTTTTCTTTGACCACAAATTCAACGAATCTGTCCAATACAACATCAACTTCCTGAACTGAAATGGGTGGCACATGATTGAGCTAAAATTCAAGCACAATAACTGTCTGCCCATGCCGAGTACAAGATTTTCTCCAAGTGACTAAGGCATCCTGAGTACTCTGGATAATGCTGGAGAAAGTTGAAACATTTTCAAAGTCCACCTGGGCGAATGATCCCACATCAGAGAAGAGCCCCAATTTGTTCTTTAGGCCGTCAGCAGTCATCTCCTCCGGAGTCAAACTTCTAGCAAATATAGACTCAAGTGTATTCAGGACTCCCTCCAGAATGTTACCCATGGCTTTTCTGATTCTGGTTGAATCTGCCTGTGTTGCATTGAAGAAACCTTTGCCTATGACCACTGAAGAGTACCAACTGGTGAAGTCATATCTGTCACCCTTCTGTATCACGCCTCCCTCGACCAGAGTATGCAATGGCACTCGCATCAAAGCCTCCAGACGAAGAACAGTCTTAGTTTGATAGATATGAGTCTCGCTCCAGGCTTGATCAACGGTGTCCATGCGTGGCAGAATGCTAGAGGCCTGCTGATAAGCATGAACGAGATCCTCCATGAATTTCTCTGTCTCAGTGCGAACACTGCCAATCCACTTATCTGCCTCCTGAGCCACCTTCTTCAAATTTTCAAGCCCACTAACTGATTCCCTTAGAAGTTCTACAGGAAGGTGTAATGTCCCCTTCCTAGGCAGTACAGTTATTTCCGAGGTTAGCCTATCATTCTGATCCTCGTAGGCTGGCAGAAGTGTTTAGAGGATCACTTGAGGCAATTATCCAGTGTTGGGGAACATCACTCCAGCAGTTGATACAGGGTTGGGCCTTTGCGGACACTCACAGAGTGATTTAGAGGTACTTACTATTTATAGTAAGTCAGGCAGGCAAGAGTTGCTATTTTTGGCAGGGCACCTGATTCAGTTGGTCAACTCAGCTTCGACCCGGTTTGATGATCTGATGAGCAAACAGTAATTATTAAGGCATTTGATCATTATTAAAAGTTTATTAATTTGCTTTATAATATAAAATCACTTTAATGAAAATAATTAAATTTAATTATTTAATGGCAAATTATAAAGTATCATTAATACTTTATAATAAGGGATAAATTAATATTAAATGAGTATTTTATTGCTCATTTAAGAAAAGGGACGCCATTATGTAATTAATATGCCTAAGTCATTAAATGGCGATTTAATGATATTTTAATTGCTCATTTAACAGCTTTTTGTGAAGGGTCGACTTTTTGAGAGAGGTTATATATTTTCTCAAGGAAAATCGAACTCATTATGTTGATTATTCGAATTTGTTATTATTTCTCTTTGAGAGCATTGGGGTTTGAGAAACAAGGGTTTCTGCAGATCATTAGGTTTTGAAGAACGTTCCCTCTTCAGAATCAGGCATACTGAGACTGTGCAATACCAGTTGAAGATTGTCAGTTGAATAGCTTCATTCAGAAGTTATTACAGAGTTTATCTTGAAATTAATTTCTAGAGTTGATTCAATACTTGTCAGGAAAGTGATATATTTGAGCGGCTGGTTTAGATCTTTATCTGGCACGATTCTCAAGGTTGTATGGATTCCATCATTGCTGGTTTGGAGGCCGTACCACAGCTGAAAGGCCGTATTTTTTATGCAAGTTGAAACGCCTTGCCTTTTTGCCTTCTGGTTTCTCCAATTTGGGCACCTAGATCTCTGGAGTCTTCTGCATCTTATTTGAGGTTGGAGATATTAGTTTTTGAAGCTGGCCGTACCTGTACCTCTTCATTATGGCGGTTACAATAACCAGGTTTTCTTGAATAAATGTTATTGCCTTTTTCCTTATATGTTTGATTTTATGCATTGTATGAGTTCAGAAGATCAATAAATATATGCGCCATCATTTGAGTAGTGTTTTGACGCATTGTTTACTGTCTATGAACTTCTATAGCATTTTAGATCAAAATCGCAATTTCCCTTTCATTGCAAAAAACCACAAAAAAATCAAAATACAGAAAATAAACAAAAAACTCAGTATTACTAGCCAGTGGTCGGGTTGAGAGACACCTGGTCTCTTACAAAAGGTCAACTGCTGGGTTCTCCTGCCCATATGGGTGGGCTAAATGCTGCACATAGCCAATCAACGTCCTATGCTCCTTCAACTTTTTGTATTTTCCCTCTGTATGGAGCAATCTATCCTTGAGTGCCTGATAGGAGTTATCACACTCCTCAATTATCTGAGCCCCTGTAGGGCGGCCTAGCTCAAAAGTAGTAATCACATAGTTTTCAGGCATCTCCTCATCTCGATCGCACTCTTCTCTCGGGACAACTACATGAAGTGTGCGAGAACTTGCTTCATCTGTAGAAATCTTGGAGAATTTTCTGGCCTTCTTTTCTAGTGGTGCACTGATTCTACTGAGGAGTTCCTCCATTTCGATCGCTAGGTCAATCTCCTCTTTAGGATCCTTCCTCATTCTCTCCCTTAACCAATTCGACATTGCCTGCTGTGGGTCACAAACAACGAGTGGTTGCTCCTCCCTTGCCTCTTCTTCTCTATCAATATTCTGATGAGGTTCATCAACCTTCATCTGTAGGGCATCTTCTCTTGAAACTTGAGCCTCCTGCCTTGCAGTAGTCTCATCCTCCAAAGCTGCCTCAAGCTCCTATTGAAAGCGGGTGTTAGTCGCTGTTTCCTCTTCTTCCTCTTGCTGGTCATCTCCTCTAGGCATATTGATGCTTTGACCAACTGACTCCCTACGAGGTGGCTGATTTGCTTCCTGTAGTTCTTGTTCTTCATTCAATTTGTTTCTCTGACTCTCAAATAGTGAAACCTCCTGCACACTTGAGGATCGAGCCTGCGACCGTAAGGGTGATGCCTCTTCTACTGTCTGGGGTATCGGTTGAACTTGTACCTCTCTTCGTGGCTCGGAAGTTTGGGCAACCTGTTTCCTTTTCTTTGCTGATGGCGGCCTTTGTTCACCCATGAGATTGTAGGTGAGAGCAATTGACTTGCTTTTGAGCTTATTTACACGCCTCTCCACCTAGCTCCTTGTGAATGTTAGAATCGGTATGCATAAGGTGTCCAAGTCCGTGATCTCCGACTTTGACCAATCAGGTAGTGGTATTGGTGCGTTTCTCACCGACTCATAGTCTGGTTGCATCACATTCACGTCTTCATCCACTTGATCTGGAACTGGAACAACCTCGCATTCTCTAATCATCTTCAATGGTAGCATGGTAAACATCCTCCTCTTAACTTCAGCATCATCCTCCGCATTGGCCCAAAAATCTTCAATATGAGCCTTGTGCCTGTACTCCACATTCTACACCAGTCTGATTTTGTTGTAAGGATCGAAATCTTGTCTGCTAGTGTGGTATGTGAAGTGGAAGAATTGCAGCTCGTCCTCAGCTTCTTTGGCTGCCTGTAAGGAAGGACAAACTTCATTTGAATTTCCCATGATAATCGGGAAGTCTAAACCTCCTTTCTTCTTCTTCTTCTAAATCTTGTCATAGGCAATGAGCTGCCTAGACACTTCTAACATTATCATCCTGTTAGTGGGGTACCTCAGTAATCTGTATGGATACGATGTGAACTCCTGCAGCCTAATGTAGGTGAACTTCAGAAATTGGATAAACCAATATCCGTACTCTTTGATTAGCTCCTGAGCTTCTTTTGAAATTCTTTGCTGAGTTCTCCGCTGAAGAGTCCTTGATATATGCATTGTGAAGGCATCATTCACCCTTTTATAGTTGGCAGTGCTGGTCAGGTGCAACTGCGGGCAAGCCTCATAGATTTTAAACTGCCTAGGACCACATCCAATTGGCTCCTTGTACGTTATTCCTCTATACTTGGTCATCCGAGGCCAACATATATACAACATATGAACTCATGTAAAATGTCTTTGTCCTCCTCAGGTGCCTGAACTGCTCATCTATGTTGTCAATTATCATCCTTGCCCAATCAACACATTCTTTCCCCTCTAGTACAATTCCGATGTAATAGAACATCCATGGCTCAAAAATATACACTTGAGAGCTTCCGTTCACCTGACTGAGCATCATTATTAGGTCACAATACTCTTGTTTCACATCATCTGATATAATCTGTTTAGGCAACTTTGTGCGTGCAGGTCTGGGTTTTTGCATCCAAACCGAATTAATCATCCCAACACATCTCTCAAAAGAGGAGGCATACATCTTCTCAGCTCTTTCCCTTGTTTTGTACACCATCCTATCGGAAGTGGGAAGTCCAAATGCTTCTCCAATAGCATCAGGCGTGAGATTGGCAAATAACTTGCCGTCAGGAGAAACAATCGTTCTTCGCTCCGACCTGTAACAATTGGCGCACTCCATAATCAGCTCTGGACACTGAATTGCTGGTGGAAAACCGACATCAGCATAAATTCCACTCTTCATGATATTGTGCGCAGTGATTGACGAAGGGTGGCCTCCTAGCCCGTACATTCGTCCTTTGAGTGCTCCCAAGTTAAATGAGCCGAGGTTGGTGTCCGTCAAGCCTCCCAGTTTTGAAGTAAATTTTGATTCTGGAAGGAACGACTTGCTGAGTTTCTTTATTATTGCCTACCTGGATGCATTAGCCTTGCTTGTTTCAGCGTTTGCAGCTTTGCTCGCCCCTGCAGCATCTCCTCCTGCTTCAGCCATCCTGCAAAATGAAAGACAAGCATTAGAAACGAAACTTAGAAAAATTAACTTCGTGATGACCAGCATATGGAGCAATTTTCGAAAAAGAAATGTCTTCAACACTGAAATTTTTGACTTCAAACCTCAACAATCTTAGCAGTCTCACTTCAAAGTTCAACACCTTCAGCAATACAATCTTTGGCATTTAGAAAAATTTCGCCCAAATTAGCTCACTTCAGCAACTTCTCTTCACACTTCGATTTTTCTTCACTCTTCGAGTTTCAAGTTTGCACTTGCAGCTGTGAGGAGAAATGAAAACTTTCAGAGCTCTTATAACTGAGTCTGAGAATATCTTGGCTTCTAGAAGAATGCCCATTTTAGCAAACTCATTTAATTTCCTCCACTACTTTGCAGGAATTCGAATTTTTCTCCTCTGGCAGTTTGCAACACTTGTTATTTTGAAAATTTGAAATTCCGCCCCATTGACATCTTGGAAAAATTCCTCTTTCAAGTATATGCGTACTTCACCCTGTTAGCACTTTAAAATTACATCTCAGGAAATATTAAACCATGCCTTAGAAAATTTATCTCAGAAAACTTAGGCACATTTTATTTTATTTTCTCCTTAGAAATTTTTTATTTCCTCTAGAAAATTTTCCCAATCCACAAGCTAGGCGTCCACTTTAACATCACAATCCAAGGTGTAGCATTTTTTTAAAATTTATTCACCTTAGAAAAATATTCAAACACCCACAAAAAAAAAAATCTCCCCTAAAAAAATATTTTCAACTTCATTACTCATGGGTACACATGAAGGGGGTCATTTAATTTTTCACCCTTAAATTTTTTTTTTATTTCCAATGTTTATTTTATCCTTCTCAATTTAGGCGCATTTTAAGGGGGTTACTTCCAGTTTTCCTTGCCTTAGAAAATTCTCTCTTTAACCTACTTCATCTTGGGGCGCATTAGGGAGTGTCGGCTTCCATTTCAATGCCTTAGACAAAAATTCAATTACCCCTTCCAAGTTGGGCACATTTCACCCCTTGCACTTTCATTTTCAACACTTAGAAGAATTTCAGTTCACTCTCCTCCTTGGTGGCAAGGGCGCATTTCATAGGGGGAGCTTTTATTTTTTTACACTTAGAAAATTCCTCCAACTTGCAATATTGCCTTGGGCGCATATGATACCCCTTGTTTCCACTTTGATATGCCTTATGCGCTTCCAAGTCACCTCCACAAACTGGGCGCATTTCACCCCTTGTCATTGCATTCTTCAACACTTAGAAAATTTCCATGCCTCCTTCTCAATCTTGGGCGCATTTCAAGGGTGGTACCTCCATTTTATCATCACTTAGAAAATTTCTTAGTCGTCCTCCATAGCTAAGGTGCATCTAGGGGGTCCTCCTTCCATTTTAGATGCCTTAGACAAAATTTATGCCACCTATTTGACTTGGGCGCATATGAGAGGTTGAGCTTCCAATAGAGGGCACATTTAGGGGGGGCTACTTCCATTTCAAACACTTAGAAAAAAATTCCAAGTCGTTACATCTTGATGGGCGCATCTTAAGGGGTGTTCTTCCATTTGCAAACACTTAGAAACTTTTCTAGCCTTCTTATTCCATGGGCGCATCCAAGGGGGTGAAATAATTTTGGGCTAGAAATTGCTTGTATTACTTGAAGAATAGATTACAATATATAGGTGAGGTAAAATACTGTAGACATTAAATGTCTACCTACCAGCTACCTACCAACAACTAATAGATATAATTGACCATTATACAATAGAAGAATATAATATTCTAACACCCTCCCTTAATGGTCAATCGTCTAACTAGCCTACAAAATACAATCTGCAGGTCACTTGGTCACATTCTTCAGAACACTCTGCTGCTACGGAGACCCTCCCTGGATCTGCAGAATGTTGATGACCAAAAACCATCCAAAATAAAACAGAGAAGGCTGCCCCTTCTTTAGAAAGCTCTGCAACAAGAGACAAAAGCCTGCCACTGACTCTGCCACGTGAGAGTAGTCTGCCATGAACCCTCCTAGAATTTGCAGAACTGTTGACCATAAGTCATTACAAGATGTCCAACCCGACGTTGGGTAACAGAGCTGTTCCTCCCTATCGCTAGAGACACACCGAGAACAACTGCCACGATTTTGAGGATAAATCGGCAAACCGTCGAAACTTTTGCAGAGGAGCATGACGCCCGAGAACAGACTGCAAGAAGCTAGTTGTGCAGATGTTCGCCCCAACAACTTGAGGTGCGACCAAAACAGACTACAACAAACTACGATTTTGAGGAAAAAATCGCCAAACCCAAGATTACAAATCATCGTTTTTTCGGAAAAAACGGTAAAAACCAAATACCAGAGAGCCCTCCCGTACAACAGAAACCTTGACTAGGGTAAACAGGAACTGACCCTTAATTTTTGAGGAGAAAATTATAAACCCTTAGGAATTTTTTAAGGGAAAAAATTATGAAAACCCACACATAGTTTTTTTAAGGGAAAAAATATTAAAACCCATAAGCCAGATTTTTTTTTTTTCATAAGGGAAAAAATATTTAAAAAACCCAACAAAGGAATCCCACGCAACATTGTGAATTATAGAAGCCCAGAAACAGGTAGCCATCAATTGTTGGCTGAAAAACAGAGGGTTTGGAACCCTAGCCGCTAGAACAGATCTGCACATAAATCGAGGCACGGAAAACGAAGCACCTAGAAAAATTGGATAACCCATTGAGATCTCGAAAAACCCACCAGGAATCTGCAGTCATAAATTTTTTTTGACTTGAAATTGAGGCACAAATTTCGAGGCACAGAAAACAAAGTACCCAGATAATTTGAAGATCGACCTAGATGAGATCTCAGAAAACCCAGAAGGAATCTGCAACCAAAATAATTTTTCGACTTTATCTGAGGGTTCAAAACCCTAGCCGAAAATCGCAGAAGCCCTAGGCGGCCATTGAAGACCAGAAAAAATGCAAAAAACAGCTCGAATCTGCACGAAATCGTGGCAAAAAGAGGGCAGAACCCTAGGCGTCTCAGATGAGAAAAACACGGCTCTTTTTTTCTACAAATCGTGCCCAGAAACGCATGCAGATTTGACAAAAACGCCCAAATAGAGACGAAAATCACGCGGCCAAAAGAAGTTTCGTGCCGGCCAGAAGAGGTCTTCAAAAAAACCGCGAGCAGGAGAGAAGTAAAGTCGTGCCCAGATGAAGAATAATTGCGGCCAGAAACCAAAAAACGCCCCCAGAAAAAAAGACGTTGATCCCTTGAGCAATCACAACAGAAAAAGGCACCATTTTTTAGCTCGAAAAGAGCAGAAAATCAGCTGAAAAAATACTGCAGAAACCTCACGCGCTTGAGAAACCACGATCTTAGGGCATGACGTGGAATTGCAGAAAAACGTGTGCCCAGATCAAAGCATCAGGAAAAGCAATAGGAGGGTTGAAATTTTTCATGAAAATATTCACGAAAAATGCAAACAAGAACCCTCGATCTGGACTCACAAAAAATCTCACGTGATAAATCATGAATTACAGATTTAAAAAGCCCTCCCAAAACCCTGAGCCCTCCCATAAGGGAGGCTCAGACCTGCTCTGATACCATGAAACAATTTTGGGCTAGAAATTGCTTGTATTACTTGAAGAATAGATTACAATATATAGGTGAGGTAAAATATTGTAGACATTAAATGTCTACCTACCAGCTACCTACCAACAACTAATAGATATAATTGACCATTATACAATAGAAGAATATAATATTCTAACAGGGGGGTCTACTCCCATTTTCCAATACTTAGCAACTTTTTCATTAACCTCTCCTCAACATGGGCGCATATGAGGGGGGTAGCCTGTAGTTTTGACTCAGACGTTTTTCATCCATCTCCATGAAGTTTGGGCGCATTTCCTGGGTCAAGCTTCTAGTTGAGGGCGCATCTATGGTGGTGTTCTTCCATTCTTATCAGACTTAGAAATTTTCACCTGACTCCTCCATGATGGGGCGCATTTGATAGGGGCTCTTGCCATTTCGTAACTTAGACAATTTTTTAAGCTTCCTCTTCTTAGCTTGGGCACATTTCAAGGGTGGTGCCTCCGTTTTATTCTTGCCTTGGACATATCTGAATACTTAGCCAATTTTTAGCCTGCCTGCCCTCGTTTACTATTTTTAGAAAGTTCTTGATTTTTTGGACCCCTACTACTCCTGTTGACTTGAAATTTGCTCCACATGATCCCCGTGACCTGTTCGACCTGTTCACACTTGTCATCCGTGCTGTCTTGCTATTTTTAGTCCTGTTTTGGAGGTGACTTACTATAAATAGTAAGTACTTGGATTGTGCTCAAATTTTACCAGTAGATTGCTTGAAGGATGCTGATCGTGATGGGATACATCGGTTTTTCATTTTTCTCAAGTTTTACCCCTCATTTTGAGTCCCGAAGTTGGAAACCCTAATCTGACTTGCATGTGCCTCAAATGACCTCCGTTTGACCCCATTTCTATTGCATGTTGCTTTATTTGTGAAATTGAAGTGCTGGGGAGTTGATGGAGTGAACCTGCTGAAAATAGTGAGTGCCTGAAAAATTGACCAACCAACTGCTGGATGAGTTTGCATGTCATATTGCCTAGTAGATCTCAAAAAACCCAGAAAAACCTAGAAAACTGGTCCGCATGCGAGCACCTGCTAAAAATAGCAAGTCATCAACTTGACTTGCATCTCACATCATCGCGAAGCTCTTGAAAAACCCATAAAGAATATCTTGACATGCATTGAAAAATCATACATGCAAACCCTAAAAATGGCTCCTGGAGCCATAATTGTTAAAAGTCATCATCTTGGTTCTCATGTTACATCATTGCAAAGCTCTTGAAAAACCCAGAAAGACTCTCCAGACATGCATCGAAAAAGCACACATGCAAACCCTAAAAATTGCTCCTGAAGCCAGAACTTGCTAAAAATAGAAAGTTGTCAAAATTCGCTCAAATTTCACAGGCAAGCAGCTTGAAGGGCTCTTAATGTGGTGTAGTAGTCAGAGTTTCAAAAGTCTCGAGGGAAAGGTCCCAAATGGAACACTTACTAAAAATAGTAAGTTGTTAGAATTCAGTGAAATTTTGATGGGAACTTGCTGGAAGCTTTCTGATTGCAGTGCCAAGCTCAGACTTCAATTCGCTCACTCAAGTTAACCTCAAACTGGCTTGAAGAATGAAAACCCTAATTTCATAGACTTAGCCAAAATTCAAGCCTAGGCTTAAAAGACGGGCACATCCCTGAAGGATAGATGGAACAAAGAGAGACAGCAGGAAAACCAACTAAAACCAAAGCCAAAAGACTCGAATGGAGCAAAAATTAGGGGGGTCCTCATTTTGAATGGGGTGATGTGTGAAAAGGTCACAACAATTACCTTCATGTGAAATGCATGCTACTACATGACTAGAATTGTTGTTGCCAAAATCAAAATAGGTGTCAAACCTTGGTGTCATGTTTTCAACACCTCTAATGGGTTTGATTGTAAGACCTTCCACTTTGTGATCAACATGATGACTCAATGGTGTGCTATGTATCTCCCTTTGATCCAAAGTTATTTCTTCTTTAGGACTCCCACATGATGACTGATTTTCGCATTCATTGTGATCACTTGTAGGCTGTAAACTACAAACAAGTGTTTCTTCTTTTCCTTGGTCTTGGACATTAAACTCTTCACCTTTTCTAGTGGCTTCTTTACTATCTTTTGATATTTCTTTCTTCTTTTGCTGTTGATATGGACTTGAAAACTTTGAATCATCCTCATCCTCATCTGGTATTCCCAAGAACTGTGTGAAAGAAAGCATGTCTTGTATCTTTTGAGGAAGAGAGCGATACTTGTCATAGCTGGCCATAATTGCTTTATTTGTTGGTGAAGCATGAGAACTCTTAGCTGCTCTTGTAGATGGATATGAACCAGTAGTGTGTCTAATTTTCCTCGAAAGGGAATCCTCAACATGCTGCAATTTACGAATGATCTTGTGTTGTGATTGTTCAAATTCATTCCATGCTTGTTTATTGCTAAACAACCCTGCCATGATGACCTATCTCGCTGTCCAAACTGGAAACCAATCCACTGTAGTATACACAACTTGAATTCACCCAACAGGTTGGTAGAATCCAGGCTCTGATACCACTGAAAGATTTCCAACCCAAATTTGATCTGAGTTTCTGAGTTTTGTCTTTTCAAAGTCTTTGACCAGCGAATAGGTAGGTTTTTGTTTTTATTTTGTCTGTGTTTTTTTTGATTTTTTTTGTGTGACTTTTGAGTTTTACCAAATATGAATGCAATTTGCTCTTGAGATACAAAGGAATTAAACTGTAATAAACTTCTAATTTTTCTGATTTCAAACAGCCATGCATAAAATTGTAAAATTAAAAATTTAGGAACACCATTAATCAACTAGTCATACCCGGAGTCCAATGCTAACTTGCAATTGAATTTTATTGATGAAATTCCGATGAAATACAGGATTACAATTCAGATCTGCTCCTCCAATATTCTGTCCAAACCCTAGTAGCAACATAGATGGTACGACTGCCCTTGAGGATGGAATGGCTAGCAAAATCAGTCACCAAAATCCATAAATCTGCTCTCCAAATTGACAAATCTGACCTCCAAAACCCTAGTTGCCTGCTGCCAGCAAGTAGAATGCAAATATGTGATAGTATTGGCCTGGGAGAGGTTTGATCTATCAATGGAAGCCTCTGATTTGAAGAACTATGATGATATAACACTGCTATAAACTCAGATATGAAAAATCACTACCTGAAACTCCTCCAATGAAGCCCAAACGAAGACCCAAGGTAGGCCCTCCTCAAAGGTGAACTGGGTTCTGTTGTGACCTTTTCACACATCACCCCATTTAAAATGGGGACCCCTTTAATTTTTGCTCCATTCTGGTCTTTTGGCTTTGGTTTTGTCTCTCTCTGTGTCTCTCTCTTCTGTTGTTTGTCTTTCCGGGATGTGCCCGCCTTTGAGCTTAAATGTGAAATTTTGGCCAAGCCTAAGAATTAGGGTTTTGAACTTTCCAGCCAATTTGAAGTCAAATAGAGTGAGTAACTTGGAATTTGAGTTTCACGTTTCAGTTAGTATGCTTCCAGTAGGTTCCCAGCTAAATTTCATCGAATTCCGACAACTTACTATTTTTAGTAAGTGTTCAATTCAGAGCGTTCTCTCAGCACTTTTTGGGGTTCCGATCGTTACACTGCATCCAAAACATGTCAAATTGCTTGTCTGCAAATTTTGAGCTAAAACTGATGACTGTTTTTAGCAAGTTCAACTTCCGGAGCAGATTTTAGGGTTTCTATGCAAAGTTCTTCAATGCATGTCTAGAGATTCCTTCTGGGTTTTCTAAAACCTACGCAGTGATATAACATGCAAAACGAGATGATGACTTTCAATGATTCAGGCTTCAGTGGCTATTTTTAGGGTTTGCATGTGAGATTTCTCAGTGCATGTCTGCATAATCTTTTTGGGTTTTCCAAGAGCTTCGCAACGAGGTAACATGCAAGTAGAGTTGGTCACTTTTCCGGAACATACTATTTTTAGCCAATGCTCGCATGTTGATCATTTTTCTGGGTTTTTCAAGATCCCTCGGGCAATGTAACATGCAAACTCATCCAGTAGCTAGTTGGTCACTTTTTCAACCACTTACTATTTTTAGCAGGTTCACTCCGGCGGCTGCCCAACACTTCAGGATCACAAACGTGGCGAAGTGCAACAAAAATGGAGTCAAACGGAGGTTGTTTGGTCGACATGCAAGTCAAATTAGGGTTTCCAGCTTCGAGACCCAAAATGAGGGGTAAAATGCCAAAATTTTCGAAAACTGGTGTATCCCACTGTGATCAGTATCTTTCAAGCTATACACCGGTAAAATTTGAAGGCAATCGGAGCACTTACTATTTATAGTAAGGCGTTCCAGAAACAGGCTATAAATAGTAAGTCAGCTGCAGGTGCCAGTGTGAACAGGCAGGTCATCCCATGAGGATCACGTCATTCAAATTTCAAGTTGAACGAAGTTGCAGAGGTTTGAAAATCAAGCACTTACTATTTTTAGCAGAGGAATTAGGGTTTCCTAAAATCTAGGGCGAAACATGACAGTCACACAGAAGTGGCATCCAACCATGATCAACATCCTTTAGGCAATCATCACACAAAATTTGAGCTCATTCTGAGTAGTTCCTATTTTTAGCAGGTTACTAAAAATAGTAGAGGCACACATGCATCAGGCATCAACAGCACGGCCATGTCACGAGGTTCGAAGCAAAGTGAAAATCAAGCCTTTTGGAGCTAGAAATCAGCTTGAATGGAAAAATTTGAGAAACTTTCTAAAAATAGCTAGTTAGGGCAAGCTGAGGGCATCATGAGGTTAGGCAAAAAGCTACAATAAGTTAAAAATCTATCTAAGTCTGGTAAATTGGAAGTAGACATGGTGAAATGCGCCCTTGAAATTGAAGATTGATAGAAAATTTTCTAAGTCCTCAAAATTAGAAGCTCTAGAGTCAAAATGCGCCCAAGGAGAGGAGGATGAGTTTAAAGTTTTTTTCTAAGTCCTCAAAAATGAAAGTAGCCACCCTCATATGCACCCAACTGGAGACAAGCCATGGAAATTTTCTAAGTCTGTGAAACTAGAAGCTTGCCTAGGTAAATGCGCCCAAACTTGAAAGAGGAGGACTTAGAATTTTCTAAGGCAAGTGAAATTGAAGCTTCAAGGGTCAAATGCACCCATGTTGGAGGTTGGAAGGCTGAAAATATTGTAAGTACTTTAAACTTGAAGTACACCCTCCAAAATGCGCCCTTATAAGCTTGAAGTTAGTTGAAAAGTTTCGAAGGTATTTGAATTCGAAGCTCCTTACCTTAAATGCGCCCAAGAAGTTGAGAAGGCAAGAAGATCCTCTAAGGCATGAAAATTTGAAGGAAGCACCCCTATATGCGCCTAAGAGAAGAGGGGAGTAAAAATTTGGTTAAGTGTTGAAAAATGAAACTAGAGGGGCTCATATGCGCCAAAACAAGGAAGGAGAGGTAGGAAAATGTCTAAGGCATTTAAACTTGAAGCTTGCCCCCTTAAGTGCGCCTAGCATGACATGGAGTGGGTGAAATTTTCTATGGCATATGAAATTGGAAGCAAACCACCTCAAAAGCACCCAAGGTAAAGGAGAGTTGATAAAAAAATCTCTAAGTATTGAAGGCTGAAAGTAGGCCTAGTTAAGTGCGCCCAAAGTCAGTGGAGGAACCTAAAAATTTTCTCAGTGATGAGAATTGAAAGCTAAGGGTGGTAAATGCGCCTTAGTTTGGGAGATGTCTTGAAGTTTGTCTAAGTATTGTAAAATGGAAGCTTGCCTAGGTAAATGCGCCCAAGGAAGAAAGAGATACTTGGAGTTCTTCCTAAGTGTTGCAAACTTGAAGTAGCTACCCCTAAATGCGCCTTTGAGAATGATGGGTTGAGTAAAGTTAACTAAGTGTTGAAAATGAACGCTAGGACCCTTAAACTTGAAGTAGCTACCCCTAAATGCGCCTTTGAGAATGATGGGTTGAGTAAAGTTAACTAAGTGTTGAAAATGAACGCTAGGACCCTTAATTGCGCCTAGCATGACAAAGAGGTAAAAATTTTACTAAGGCATTGGAATTGAAGGTAGATACCCTCAAGTGCGCCTAGCTTAAGAAGGAAGATGAAAAAAGTTTCTAAGTAGTTGAAAGTTCCTGCAGGACCCATCAAATGTGCCCAAGGTAAAGTGAGGTTGATAAAAGTTTCTAAGGCAAGGAAAATTCTTTCTCCAGCCTCCAAATGCGCCCATCTTAGCAAGGTGGTTAGAAGTTCCTCCAAGGCAATTAAAATGGAAGCACTACCCATGAATTGCACCCAAGGTGGCTGGAGGCAACATGATGTTTGAAAATATTTTCTACGTGTTTGCAAATGGCAGGATAGGAGCTCAAATGCGCCCAACTTGAGGAATGAGTTGGAAAATTTCTTAAGTGTCAAAGCAAGAGAAGAAATGCGCCCCGAGGAGAAGTAAGAATAAAAGTTTGATGATGAAATTTTTCTGAGGCATAAAATTCCACCTCCAAATAAGTACGCCTGAGCTTGCAGGGGATGATGAAATGTGTTATGACATGAATAAAATTGACAAAGATATGTCAGAAGGTGCCAGCTTCACGAAGTTGGTGAAGATTGTCAAGACATAGCAAGAAAAATATGTGCCTAGATATGAAGGATGAGAATAAATTTGGTTGAGAAATATTTTTCTAAGGTTTAAAATTCAAAAAATTAAATGTACCCCTTCGTTTGTAGTCCCATGGATTTGATGCTTTCTGAAGGGAATTTTCTTCTGGGTATCGAACATTTTCGACAAGGAATAGATTTTAAAGTCTTCCACAACTCGCCAAGGATTTTGAGATGGAGATTTTGGATGGGCACCAGATTGATGAATTTCCTAAGGAAAATTTGAGAAATTTTCTAAGGCAAAGAAAGAAATGTTTGTGAAAATAAAATGCCTTGGCTGATGAATTCGAAGTTGATTGCCTAGGTGAATTTGCTCAAATTCTTTGTGAGGATAGTCTTCTTGAGCCAAAAATGAATAAAATCAAAGTTGTCAACACCTCAGCTGGTGAAGTAAATTTCTTGAAGAAGATGCAGTTGAAGTTTACACTTTCAAAAGATGATTTTAAAATGCATCTCTTAAATACGTCCTTGAGGAAGATGAAATTTGTCTAAGGCATTGAAACATGAAGCACAAGTGTTATACGCCCAACCTACAGATGTTGAAAAATCATGAAGAAAGTAAAGTTGGCTAGAGAAAAACGATGAACGCTTGGAAGTTAAAGCATGAAAATCAGGTAAGTAAGGTGAGTTCATATTATGAAGTATTCTGATGCTCTTCTCCTTGCTTGTTGTGCAGGGTGAACACCGAGGCCAAGGCATGATGACTTGGGGAGATGAAGCGAATACTTGGAGAAAATGGCTAAGTGTTGAGACCTAGTATGTGCCCTACTCAAGTGGCAAAGAAGAAATGTTTTCAAAGCTTAGGATGGAGGGAAAGATGAAATCCAAGCGTTAATGGTCACCATCAAGTACTTCAAGGTTGAAGAACAACATCAAGGAGGAAAATCATCGTCGAGCAGAAGAAAGAAGTTGCAAGCTTGAAGTTAGATCGAGAACGTGCCTGCCATACCCTTTCAAGAAGTTGAAGCAATGATGATCAAACTCATCCAGTTTGCAGTCAGAAAGAAGAACAGTGTGAACGCGTTTACAAACGGGAATCTTCTAGAGGATGGTAGACATTAATTGTTCATTTATTACTCCACTCCTCTTTTTAGGGTTAGGGCTGAGGTGGCACAATTTGGGCCATCCATTTGATTGTAATCTGAGCCGTCCGTTGGACTTGGCCAGCTATATAAAGGGGCATCCCCCCTCATTTGTATCTCATTAGTTAAACACTAGATCAAACTAGAGAGTAGAGCAGAGAGACTTTAGTTGTAATAGCTTAGCATAGCATAGTTTGAAGGAAAAGGAAAGTTTTCCCTCAAAAACTTTGTAAGAGATTGTTGTGAAAACTATTATAATAAAAGATCTTTCATTGAATGGTGAATTCATCTTTGTTATAAGCAGCTAGCAAGGTTTCTTCATCCCTTATACTTCAAGTAGCGTAAAGTAGTGTAATTTCATTTTCATGCAAGTAGATGTTAGATGTGGATTTGTGGTGTTAATCAAGGCAACTTCGTTTTAGTCCATACCACTAGCAGCTTGCTGACGACAAGTTTGCCTTGTGTGGTCAACTGAAAAATTTTACAAGCTTAACTTTGGTTGTGATTTACGTCTCGGCATGCATCGTCTTGATGGTGTCTTGATGCTGAATTGCGACTTGAAAACCTCTTGCCACTCCCTTGAAGATTGCACCAACTTTGTGTAAGCTGTCCAACGCGAGGCGAAACAGAGTTTGGTTGAAGTTTGTTGAGATTAATCCCACATCCCGTCTTAGAGTAGAATTTAGAACCTTCTTATCCCTACACTCATTTAAATTCAGTTCATTTATGGTCACCTACCAAATCATTCGAACCACGTGAAACCCTTTATCTGCTGTCTGCTATCAGCTGCTGAACAATTGCGTAAGTCCCCTTGAAATACCAGCAAAAACACATCAAGCCAACTGAGGGTATTCTATTGCACTGAAGGAACCTTGGAGTTGAACGCACGAACTCTCTCGCAATCTTAGCGTGCTGGATACTTTGATCAAGAGAGAATAGGGTAGCCGTTGGCGACTTTATTCTGTGTTGGTGCGGTCACGAAAATCACATCAACAGAATTGGCGCTAGGAGGGCCACTAACAGCTATAGCATACAGTTGTGTTGAAGTAGAAAGGGTTTGAAGTACAAAAAGTTCTATTGGAGAAAATTATCATGAGTCAAGATGGTGTTCTCTCAGGATTGAACAATCTCGCGCGCCGCCAATAGAAGCAGCTACATCCTGGATCGTATCAGTTCGTTTTTGCTAGACAAGCTTAAGAGAATCTTGAGGTCTACGCCTAGTTCATCTAAAGATTTTGTGGAGTTAGAGCTACCTATGAGATCAAGGAAGAAGAAAGAAGCTCGACCAAGCAATGAAGTCCAATCAAGCGAAGCAGTTTCATCAAATGAAGAAGTTCAGTCAAGCGAAGGAAGTGGAGAAGAAATTTCAAGCTTATTCAAAACTCCACCCAGTGCTTCGAGGTTTACTCAGCCGAGACAAGTACAAGCTACTATACCAGTGGTCATTCCGCAACAACAATCGATTCAAGCTACTGTACATCAGCCAGCCCAAGTTATTGTGTACCAGCGGCGACAACCAGTTCAAGCAATGGCTCAACCAGGAGGTCAACCGGCTCCAAATGGTGCTACGTGGTTGGTTACCAACCTGTCTCCACTAGAGTTTTCTGATTACCATGACATGCCAAAGAATCTTGAATTTTTTTGTAGCAAGTTCATTGTCAATGATGTTAACCGCACGACCGAGGACCATATCAAGATGTTTGAAAATCACCTACGCAATAGGTAGATTGGGTAAGCAGACGTGGCTTGCCGCCTATTTCCACATTCTTTGGGAGAAGAAGCACATTTTTGGTTCATACATTTGCCAATTGGGTCTATAAGAACATGGGAGCAGATGAAGGAAGCCTTCATCGGAAAGTTTGGTATACCAGTCACCCCTGTAGAGCTTTATCGTGAATTTGCAGAAATGAGAAGACAGGACCAAGAGCCCATCCATGCATTCAACAATAGGTTCCAAAAGGCCCTCACAAGGTTACGCGCTCCTTATGTTGTATTTGATGCTCGAGAAAGCTACTATTCAACACTTGATCCTTTGATTGTGATGTTTGTGAAATCTCACCCCACTCCGGCAAACATGAATCAAGCTTACGCTAAAGCTATTGAAGTAAGTCAAGGTTTAGGACAAAATATAATTGGACCCTCACTATATACTGGCCTAGTCACAGTAAACAATCAAGTGCCAATGCTTGGCTCAACATGGAATCAACAAATTCTGGCGCTAAATGCAATTCCACAGC
Source organism: Sequoia sempervirens (assembly GCA_007258455.2). Classification (NCBI taxonomy): domain Eukaryota; kingdom Viridiplantae; phylum Streptophyta; class Pinopsida; order Cupressales; family Cupressaceae; genus Sequoia; species Sequoia sempervirens. The sequence continues at coordinate 36,467 of VDFB02377418.1, forward strand.
CAGCTTATCAAGTGCAAGCACCATCAAGTCAGTTAGTTCTCCATCCTGGGATGCCTTTGTCCCAGACGCAAGTTACATAGCCTGTTTATCTCCAAAACACAATGCCACTAGTGAAAACTCAAGAGGAGAAAGATGAAATAAAAGATTTAATAGAACAAGTGAAGATGCTATCAATTGAGGTGACTTACCTCAAAAATCAAAATAATCAAACACAAACTATGCAACAAAATTATCAGGCACACCAAGGTGCTAATCGAGGATATCAAAATAATCCTCCAAGTCATCAGGGTACCCATCAAGGATATAGTCATGAAAACAGTCATGGGTATAGAAATAACAATCAAGGATTTCAAAAGAGGTCCTAGAATACAGGGCCCAACAATGGAGGTGTCCTGTCACCTTTGGACAATCCGCCACCTCCTGAAAACCATCCTGCAGATAGAGTTTATATGGCCGAAACTGCCTCGTCAGGATGGTGTAGGTTACATAACACGAACCAGTACTTTGAGCTTCAGTGTCACGAATTCCAAGTTGTGGCTGGTATTCTCAAGAGTGAAATAGGGAATACAAAGGCTTCAAAAAACCCTCCAATTACAGGATATGAATTAGTCCCAGCACCCAGATATGATTAGGCATTGATAATAGAAGATTCCAATTTCCTGCCTGAATTTCAGAGTTACACGTCCCCACTAGTTGATCACAAGCTTCCATCAGCTTCAGCGAACAGTCCCGTGGGGATGCTAGAGTCTCAAATACTGTCAGAAGTTCACGCCACGTATGCATCACCAGAAGAGCCTCTTCATAAAGATGGTTATGTTTTTCCGCCTCTCAACAACAGCGTCTTGGTAGAAGGAAGAAGGGAGGTACAAGCTTTTCAAACTACTAGAGGTGAAGCTCCTAAAGTATATCAGAGGAATTACCACCAACAACGTGAACCTCTGACATCATCGGTACCTCCAAATAACTTTACAACTCCGCCACATCCCAACGCAAGCAATAATCCAAGTTTACCAAGAGATTCTCCAGAGTACATGCGGCAGAATGCAACGCAAGGCAGAGGAGGACAACAAGCTATTCAGCAGTCAGTTCATCAAGTTGGGCAAGGACAAAAGGAGAGTCTTCCTAGAGAAGACGTGAAAAGACTTGGCTCTTATGTACTAGAAGAATTCAAAAGGATGAAAGTTAGTCTCCCCCTACATGAGCTAATGAAGATTTCAGAAGTAAGGGAGACCATTCTAGGAAGTTTGAATGAAACGCCTGTTGTGAGAATTACGTCCCAAGAAGCAACTAGTGCACCAAGAAATCCTCCTCTCGTCACACAGTCTAGTCCCGCACAGAACACGAATGTGGTAGAAGAGGCGCTTCATGCGCCATTTGACGCTTGGGAGGCTCCGCAACAACCTCAAAACTTCATAGGTATGGTACAAGGTTCTTCAGACACTTCTAAGAAGCCAGAGGCAGAGATTAAGGAAAGAGTTCAGCCTGATGTTCTCACAGGACAAAAGAAGAATCCAAAAGATGTTGTCCAAGATAATCAGAATAGAAAAGATGAAAGGAAGAATGCTTCAGCAGATGAAAGGAAAAAGCCACTCGTTTTCTATCAAGGAAAGGATGAGCCAGCCCCATTTCTTGTTTCAGTCAGAATTTTTGGGAAGTTATTGTATAATTGTTTGATTGATTCTGGTGCGTCAAGTAATGTCATGCCTTTGAAGGTATGTCGGGCGTTGGGTTTAATTCCGCTTCAGACCAACAAGAAAGTGACTCAGTTGGATAAGACTGAAGTTCCAGTTGTAGGAGAGTTAAATAATATCCATATGTAGCTGGCAGCGGATCCCAAAATTCAGAGTCGCATTGACATATCAGTTGTGGATATACCTGATGGTTATGGCATGCTATTGAGCAGGGACTGGTCAAGGAAATTGAATGGATACATTGCGACTGACTTTTCCCACATGTGGTTGCCTTGGAGAGGAGTTCCAAATCAGATAAAAATTGAAAGTACGCCGCGACTTAGATTAATGATCACAGAGTGTGGTGAAAATAGTGATATTTTGTACGTGGAAACCGATTTGGGTTCATACAAACCCGTCAAGCAAGAAGTCCTCATATTGTAGAGTTCGAACAAAGAGAAGGTTTTAGAAGATATGCCTACCTCCACCGAAGTATTGATTGAGAACGATTCAAGTGGGAATGAGAATGAAGGGATGTTCGGAAATTTTGTATTAAAAGGTGTAAAGCAAGAGACAGAAAATGCCTTCGTCGAAGACTTGTCGTTACCCAGTTCATGTAGGATTCACGAGGCTTTTCATCCAGAGAGTGCAGGTGCCATGAATAAGATCTCCATGGAGCAAGTCCCAAAAATGATTCAACAAGTTACTTCAGAGGAAGAATGTGGAGAAGTCAATAAGAGAGAAGACTGGGTTCAAACTAGATTGTCCCAGTTAATGCACTTGGAGGAGAAAAGGGATGAAGCTTTGGAAAGTTTGGCCAAGGATCAAAGAGTTATGAACAGATGGATCGACAAATTGTGGTTGGGCCCTTGTCAAGCTTCTGAGATTCTGGGAGATAATGCATTTAAGTTACGGACACGAGCAGGAGAGGATATCCCATTGCCAGTCGATGGGAAATTCTTCAAGCATTATTTCCAAGCTTAGGTTCGCTCCTGGAACCTGCATTGTAACATAGTTAGGTTAGGTCTGTTTTTCTTGTTTTCGGTTTGTTCCGTTTTTGGTTTTGGTTTGTTGCCCTTTGGGTTTTTGGTTTGGCGTTCTTCCCTTGAGTTGTCCGCTCAAGTGGTTTTGGTCTAGAATGGGCAAAGATTTTGGGGTTTCCCATTAAGAAAGGGGTGATGATGGTTTTATTTTCACAACGTGGTTTCTTTCGAAGGGAGGGCCATCTATCGAATGATAGATGTGCGGGGGACCGCATTATAAGTCCTGGTTGGTGGAAAAGCGCCCGAGTGATGTTTCTCCTCCACTGAAGGCTACTGAAGTACCAAGATTTGAAAGGCGGAATTCCTGGACCTTCTTACTACTATTTGTTCTAAAGCTCATTGGAGCTATGTTAGTTAAGGTATGTATTTTTGTTTCATGTACTTGTGAAGTTATTATAAGGAAATGGAATCTTTATTGTAAATTGATATGGCAACTTGTTCATGTATTATCAATAAAGAAAAGGAAATTTTTTATTGCAATGTCTTGTTAACACGTTTATTTACTCGCATGATGTAAATTAAGAGATTTTTACTTTATCGAAGGGTTGGCATGTTACATAATTGAAAGAGGGTGTTGTAAAATGGGGACATTACAGTGACAGCACAATAGTGTGCCCGACTTTTCTTCATTTTGGGCCAATTGAAATCAAGTTTTTTTAGCTTTCATCACATTCTATCAATTATAATGAACAAACTATTATGAGTTTAAGGGTGGTGTAAACTAATATTTCTAGTATTTTCTATGTAAATTCCATAGTTGAAAAACTCTTCGAGTAATCATTGAGTTTTAAAAAACTCTTAGAGTTTTTTTTTACGGCAGGTTTTTCCCGCATTTACTCTCTAAAATTGCTCACCAAATAAAGGAGAAAAACTCGTTGAATTTTTTTGCCAAAAACTTTGAGTCTGCAAAAAAAACTCGCCTGTCCATAAAAAAGGTCTCCTAGGGCCGCTAAAAAGGCATTTTCATTTTATTTGATTCAATAGGTACTCTCCAAGTCCAAGTTTCCAAGTTTTCCTACAAGTCTTCATCTATAATATCATCTAGTTCTACCTCCCCCTAGTTTTCACTAGACATGGGAAGAGGAAGATGTAAGTTTGTAAAATATATTAATGTAGTATTTACTTTCAGTTTTCAAAAACAATTTGCTATTTTCATTTTGTTTCAGACTATCAGTATCAACGCATTCCACACGAGGATGCCATTTTGTACCCAATTTGCTTTCAAATCAATCAAATACAACTAGACTCAACTTGTTTCTTTTATGTACTCATTTATTGACTCATTGGATGCATCTTATCATTGAATTTTGCAAAAAAAATGCATCTTTAATGAAATTTAAGCAATTTTTTAAGTTATCGAGTTTTTTGCCGATTCGTGTTTTTTGGGTTTGTTGAGTTTATCAACTATGGTAAATTCAATTTTTGGTTTTTCTAAGTTCTAGAGAAATACCATTTCTATCATATTTGATTAATTTTCAATAAAAATATATTTTTACTATCTTTTATTGAGTAACATTTTCTTGTAACACATAAGTTGAACTACAAATAAAATATTTTCTTGGTTTCTTGGACATAAATCATTTCCAATATCTAGTGCATAGATAGTTTTTGATAACTTCTTTTTTATTAATTTTTATTTGGTAAAAACTGAATTTTAGACCTATATTTTCCTTTAATGCATTTCTCATTGTATATATATCCAAATGAATTATTAACTTTTTCATTGAAACAAGGACATCAATATGGAGTGTAGTGAAATCGGTTGGTATTTTTCTAACATAGTTTTTTTATTTCCCTAGCATCTCAAATAAATGTCATTTGTTTGCAATGTTGAAATATTCCGAGCCAAATTTTTTCGTTTTTCAATTTACAAATTACAAAGTAGAGCACCCGTTAAGGTTAGAGAATAAACCAAAACGTGCAAGAAACAACTCTAACCAGAATGGCGCCGATGATGGCGAGCATTGGTCGAGGATCTTCTACTCTAAATACAGAAAGGAACTCAACGTCAAGTATGTGCTACCCAATCCAATGCGGAGTGAGGGGCGACCATATGACGGAGTGATTACAGAATTAAATGCTGAAACTGGAAATACTCGACACCCAGAATGTGCTTGCTGACCCAAGATGGGAGAGTAGCTACCATAGGGCGGAGCTATAACTATTGCAATAACTTAATTGAAATTGAAAGTTACAACCAGATTTGAACAAGAAAGAATGACTGCTAGTACTAGTGTCAGTTTTACAAACAAGAAGCATTCCCCTACCAATACCTCATGAAATAAAAGGATCAGCATTACATCATTGAGAACCACTCTTATCTTGGATAGTGATACCAAAACCACAATGCTTTCAAGGATCAAATACTGATTTCTGATTTCTGTTACAAATCTGCTCATTAAAATGCATAAACAGCAGTCTCTAGAACTACTCAAATGCTCATAACTTCCACTTATGGCTTCCTATTGACTTGAAATAACATGCAACATACTTCCATGATATAGGCGACCAACTTAAGACCCTACGACTGACCCAAAAGCTTCAGATTTATTTTTCACGAATTCCAGAGCAAATCAAAAGGTACGGCCAAGCTGAAAGGTACGACCTCCCTTTAAAAATTCAATTCTTAACATTAAAATCTGAAATCTTAACTACTGAATCGCCTACCCTAGACAATGAGATAAATGCAGTACCCACAAAGAAATTATTTGTCTTTTTTGATTTATGAATTAAAACCCAATCTGCTGTAGCTAACATGCACAAACCAGAAACTTCTAATATGCAAATCTGAAACCTAATGAAACAATTGCAGATTACAATGCACAAATTTCAAAGAACTCACAACTAGACTAATATCACCACTAGATGTTGTCTTGCAAACACGAAGTGATGCCCAAGCTAGGAGGCCTTCATTCCTCGAAGCAGTCCCAGAGCCAATCCGGCAGCATAACAGTATATTTGTTCAAAGATGCCAAAATGATGAACCAAGTCTTCCTTATATAATTTCCTGCTGACTTCATGAAACCCTAATCTCTTCTTCAAGTCAAAACCCTAATCCTCTTTAAGGAATGGCGTCCTTTTCTTTCAAATTCAATATTGACCATTTTAATTAAATTCGATATTTTAATCATGGCGTCCACTTTAGAGCTTGGTTTTGACTTTAGAAAAATAAGAAATAATCCTTTATGAAGGCGCCACCCTCAAGACCACTTTTTTAAAACAACTTGAAGTCATCAGACTAGGCCAAGGGGGTCAACGTTATAATATAATATTAAAACGTGACTTTAATTAATTATTACAACTTATCTCTCCAAATGCGCCCCGAAGCCATCAATGAGCAAGCCAACTGATCAAACTGACATAGGAAGTCAACCATGCTGGACCCGACTGTTGAACTGCCAAAAATAGAATTTACTAAAAATAGTAAATTCCGGAAAATGCTCTGAATGCTGAGATGAACATACCCCTGCGAAGCTCTCTGAAAACCCAGAAAGAATCCGCCATTGAATCCATCATCTCTGAGCAATGACCTCCTCAAAAATAGGAAACCCTAATTTATCTTCCGACTAGCCTTCGGGTTCCCAAAGAAAAGGCCAATGGTTATGGAAAGATCAGTTTGAGAAGGGGACATTACAAATGTACCTATGTTGATTTGTAACTAGAGTTTAGTATATAATTTGAGTGAATAGGATCTTGTATTAAAGATTCCATCACATGCAATCAAGTTAGTAGTTACCGTTGAAGTAGCAATTAGTGTTTTATTTTCATGCAATAGCTTTGTAAATAATATAAATAAGTGTTATGTAGATTTATAATGGTAATTCTCTCACCTAATTGCTTTTGAATTTTTTGTTAAGTGTTATTGTTAATTCAAAATTTGTTATTAATTCAATAGAATTTATTCTGTCCATCTTGCTTTTAAATTATTATTGAAATGTTTTGTTAATTGTGTTGAGAGAGATTGAATTGTTTTTAGTAACTTTCTAGGCTTTTTATTGCAAGTTTATTCGAAGTTGAGGATTGTGGCTTTGTACCAATTTCTTATATAATTCATTGAGGCATTTGTGTCTTTGTATATAAAACTATTCAAACTTTATGTTTAATTGTATTGTTTAGTCTTTGCTTTTAGTTGAACAACATGAGCGTGTAGTTGTATAGTTTTTTTTTGTCAAAAAACATACAAATATTTGTCTAGTATTAAAGTGCATGTCAACCTTTTGTTGTAGGTGAATAAAAAAACACTATGTTATCGGGTACAACTGATATGCACCCCGTATCCTACATATACTGGTCCAGGTACGGGTCCTTCCCTAGGTTCTGCTAGGGTCCTGCCCAAGCCCTCGGTAGAAACCGGGAAGAACCCATGCACATGGATGCCTAAAAAGGCAAAAAATTAATTAAAAAACAGAAAATAAAACCTAAAAAAGTGTATTTAGTGGCATATATTGCCTTGGCTGACCAAATGAAGCTCATTTTGCAAACTCAAAAGGGCAAAAACACCATTTCTTGACTCCAAGCTGAAATAGTTGATTTTTGCAGGATTTCTCTTTTTTTTTTGAAGGTGAGAGCTACGAAGGAGTTCAACCTATAGAAACAAGGGATGAATGGCTGCACTAAGAAGATCAGACCATCAAAGGTGAGTGAATCTTTTCTTTTTTTTCAATTTTTCAAGTTTTTTTTTTTTTTTAGTAAGTTTTGAATTTTTTTAACTTTTTATGCAAAATAAGGGGTTATAATGCTCATTTTTTCTAAAAAAAAACTAGTTGTGTTGTTAATTTGTAATGTTTTATTTATTTCTTTTAGGTTCATAACTACATACAGAATGGCCAGCAGTTCTAGTTTAGTTGACATAGATGGAGAGAGTCAATTGAAATATGATCCATCCTCACCTCTTTGGCGACATATGACAATGATTCAACAAATTCTCGGTGGTGGGGGTTATGTTTGGCGTTGTAGCCAATGTGGAACTACATATAAGAGCTTGTATTTTTGAGTGAAAGCCCATTTATGCGCTATTCTTTTACAAGGAATAAAAGTTTGCCCCGGGCCAAATAAAAAAGGGTTGCCAAAGGAGTAAATATTGGCTTATATTAAAGAAGAAGAGGAGACTGACATGTCATGCAATAAATCAAAGTCTATGGCACATCCTCTTGCCAAGAAAAGCTTGCAAAGACCTAGTGGCTTATCACAATCGGCTGGCCCACATCCTTTCATGGAAATGGTACAATCTTTTGAAGAAGAAAATACTTCGGTTATACGAAAAATAGTCACATTGGAGAAAGCCTTCAAAAATGAAGCAAGGGAGATGGCAGATGAGAGTATTGCATGTTGCATATATGGCAATGGGCTTCCTTTCAACATTCTTAGATCACCTTATTGGTGGGAAATGGTGAAAGCCATTTCTAATACAACTTTTGATTATGTTAGTCCTGGGTATGAAAAGGTGCAAACCACCTTATTGGTGAAGGAGAAATGTTTAGTAGAGGTAGCATTGAAAGTAATCAAGGATACGTGGGCCGAAACAGGTGTGTCCATAATTTTTGATGGATGGAAAGATTGCAAAAATAGACCATTGATCAATGTTATAGCAGTGTCCCCTAAAGGGGCGATGTTTTTGAAGGCAGATTGTGAAGGGAGAATAAAAGATGCAAGTTTTATTGCCAATATCCTCATAGAATCCATTGAAATGGTGGGGTTTGAAAGTGTTGTCCAAGTCATAACGGACAATGCTAAAAATTGTAGGGCAGCTGGGGCTATAGTGGAGGCTAGATATGGTCATATTTTTTGGACACCATGTGCAGTCCACTCACTCAATTTGATAATGCAAAAGATTGGCACACAAATTGAGTGGGTCAAACAAATCTACGCGGAGGGCGGGGAGATCCAAATGTTTGTGACATGTATTTTCTTACCATGTTAGGTTGCTGAAACTCGATTTGCATCTCACACAATCGTCTTAAGGCGACTTGTGAAGGTGTGAGAGGCCTTGAGTTCTATGGTACAAAAAGAGCCCAAAAAGTAAAAGCAATGATCTTAGATGATGAGTGGTGGGTTCATGTGGAACACGTTTTAAATTTCACCAAGCCCATTATGAGCATGATTAGGTATGCTGATATTGATCGCCCATGTTTGGGTGGAATTTATGATGGCATGGATTCCATGGTGGAGAAAATAAGAACAATGATAGATGCCAAGGAACATGACCCAACGGAAATATTTTTCAAAAGTGTGCAAAAGATTATTGTAGACCGTTGGAACAAGATGATGACCCGTTTACATCTCTTAGCATTTGCTTTGTCACCAAAGTATTATAGCAAAGAGGTACTTTCATTGTTGAGGTGGGTGGCGCCGTATAGGGATGCAGAGGTTGTTGTTGGCTATAAGGCTGCATTTAAAAAGATATTTTCAGATGAAGATATCCAAAGTATTGTCATGAGTGAGTTTAGCCAATTCATATCTTCAAAACATCATGATGTTTCCGCTCTACTAGACAAATATAGGGAAAATGCTGATGAGTGGTGGTATCTACATGGTCAAGGATCCAATTACTTGTAGCCTCTTGCAATTAAAATACTCTCCCAAGTATGTATCTTTTTATTTATTTATTTGTTTTTCATTCGATCCTATTATGCTATATATTATTGGCAAGTAAAATTAAATTCTAAATGTTGTATGCATACTCAACAGGTTGCAAGTTCTTCTTCAACTGAGCGGAATTGGAGTACATACTCCTTCATCCACTCGATCAAGCGCAATCCTTTGGGTGCAAAAAAAGTAGAGGATTTGGTCTATGTACACTCCAACCTTCGTCTCTTGTCACATAAGAAACCTGAATACAATGAGGGTGTGACAAAGAATTGGGATCGAGCCCCTGAGTGTGCTGATTTAGATGCTACAGTTGCACAACTTGCCTTAGCTACTATAGATGACGATGAGGCAATTGCTGCATTTGACACACCTAGTGGGAGTGGCAATCCAATTGATAGTGCTTCAAATGAAATCGAACAAATTGTGGACCACGACCTTGATGCTTTTGATGAAGACCAATTTGAAGACTACTAAATTAAATATTGATTGTAATTTGAATTTTCAATGTGTAATGACATTTGAAGACTTGAGTATTTACATTTTTGCAAATTATGAATATGATTATATGAGGTATTTGAATATTCTATTTATTAGCAATTATGTTTAATAGTTTATCATTTATGTCTAATGAATATCATTGTTCTTATAATTAAATTTATAATTTTGAACATGTTAATGACATTATGTGTACAAATTGTATATATATATATTCCTATACCTGTATCCAAGAAAAAAATTGCCGTACTGCCATACCATCATACCTGTACCAGAACCGACAACTTAGAAAAAAGATACACATTTAATTTTATATAGTATGATTGTGAATAACTCTAGGAAACATTTTAAATAGCAATTACATATTGTTCATATTGGGTTAGTTTTGTTTTATAGGGAACTTCAATTCTATTGCACATTTGTTCTATTTTATGTTGCATTTAAAGATGCAAATTAAAGATCTAACCGTTTTGCAATACATGATCAGATTGAAAGTTATATTTTGGTGATCAATTTTGTTGGTTTATAGGTGCAAAGTGTCTTGATTAATTTTAGATAATTTTATGCTTATTACTTCATCTTAACTCATATTTTTTGCTTGTTTTTGATTAGATAAGCAGGGGAAGGGCCCTGATCCTATGAGATCAACCAAAGTCCAATAGGTACGAATTCATAACAAGGCTATCAAGAAATAACTGTTAGGGATAGTAAAACTGAGCACCGAGAGTTTCAGAGCAGACATATGATCAGAGAAAAAAACTCCTAATTTTTGCCAATTTGGGACACAAACTCCCTCCAAGCGGGGCCGTCTTCAACTTTCGAACCAAGCCTTACAGCCAACACAACAGGCCAATAGGTCACCCTCCAAGCTAACAGAACCATACCCTGAAATAGCAACCACCCCAAGGGTGGGTAAGACAAATTGTACTTCAAACTCATACAAGCAAGTTTAAGAGGATGCTGAAATCCAAACCACTAGAAAACAACTAAGCCCATCAACACTCTTTGATAGAACCATCCCACATCGAACCAGAAATAGCCTTAGCGTTGATGGGGTAGAGAGCCCCCATCAACCTACTTGCCTCTCCACCTCTATAGGAGAAAGCATATCCCAAAAGCAGTACCACCCAGACAATAACACTTGTAAAACACCACCCCTGATAATGAGCAAAACCAACACATCAAAACTCTCCACCACAATAGAGAAGTGAGAGAGCTCAACAAAACTCTGAAGAGCTAGAGCCAACCCAAAGCACCACCTCGAACCGAACACCAACTCAAACTCCAACTCTATAGGAGAGAGCTCCCCTCTAAAAGAGAGGGTGAAGTGAGAATCATAATCACTAGTGCCACCTCCTGCACAAATCGGATCCACCTCAAAAGGAACCAACAGAAGAAAAGGGAGCTTCCCACCACAACTACAACCACCAACTCCACCTCAAAAGGAGAGGGCTCCGCCTTTGAAGGAGCAGTCTCCACCTCCATAGGAGACCTCAACTGTAGAACCAAACAGGAAGCCGACACACCAGTAGAAAAAGTTGTCACCACACCCCTTGGTAGCCCAAGCAGCTGGTACCAGAAGGAAGCAAATGAAAGCACCTCAGCCAAGAGAGGATATAGACTTCCTTGAGCCATCATAATGAACATTTGGATCATCACAACCATGAGAAATAAGACTAAAAAACCTTCAAACCAACCATGTTTGAAGGCACCAAAAATTGAAATAGGGGTCTTCGAGGCAGAGAAGAGCCCCCTCCACCACTTCCAAAAGCGACCGATCTCCGAAGGGGAACCAACAACAACCTTGGAATCCCCGAAACACAACTCCAACAAGTAGAGGCAGAAGAGACGCAACACCAACAGAGCAAAGCAGAACACCACAAGCCCTAAATCCCCACCACAACCATAACAGAGGGCCAACGAAAGCACAAAGCTGTAAGAGCAAAAGAACACCACAATTAACACACTATGTTGAGAGAGCTAGAAAAGACCCAAATCTCCAAGCACCTTCGAAACCCTGAGGTACACCAAAACCCCCTTTCCCAAGACCATGCAAAAACATGGCAAGGGAAAGGCATAACAAAAACCAAGGCACATCAGAGCTTTAGAAAAGAAGGAACAAAAAAGCACATCTGAAGCAGAGTGAAGGAAAAAGCACAAAAAGCATATAGGCACGCCAAAGACAGGAAAGAACGTGCCAAGGCAAAGAGGAAAAACTTCCAGAACCAACTGCACGATAGCAGCAAAGGTAGGAGAGGAGAACCCACCAAACACGAACAAAACTAGGCGAAACAGAGAGATCACTGCCATGACAGAAGACAGCAAGGACTTGACCTCAGGAGCCAGAATCAAAACATGTCATGTCCCTGAAATTAGAACACTCTGAGAGACAAATAAGTGAAAATGAATAGCACAATACATACTAAAATTACCAAAAGAAAATATTATCG
>VDFB02377421.1:0-69580 GCA_007258455.2 Sequoia sempervirens
CACTTCTAGAGGTATGCAACAACAAAGCAATCCACATAACTAGGGAATGCTAGGGTTCTATAGGGAGGAGTATCATCACATAGCTTGCTATGGGTTACCTTGGCGAACCTTCCTAGGCTACCAGACCCCCATCCTGGGTTACCCTAGCCACCTCTACTAGTCACCGAACCCCCATACAAACTCATGTGGGATCAACATACCTTCCAAGAGGTCAAAGCAATTGATCTTTCCATTCTAGGCCCTCCCACTCATCTCAAGCCTAAACAAACACTTGAGCCATGAGTGAGGCGTTATCTTGATTAATGTGAACTACCCAACCCCTAATTTATTTTAGGTTATCTATTATTAAAGAAACTCTCAATGAGTTACCCTAACACCACTTTGTGTGTCAGACCCTCATAGAGAGCCACTCCCCCTACTAACAACTAGAAGATCCAAAAATATCTAACCGGGTAAAGCCATTTGCATAAAATCACAAATCACATGCACGTACACATAAAGCAAGGCTTGAACCTTCTTTCTCACAAATCTCAACCATAATAACAAGTAAGTGGTGCAAGACTAAAGAACCCATATACACATCTCAACATATAACCAATCCCTTCCAAGATGGGCAATCATAAAATTCACAACCAAGATACTTTAGAATGAAACAATCATAAAATCCACTTTCAAAATGACAAAAAATGTGAAACCTAAACCCATACTATTTTCCCCAAGCCTCTAGAATTCTCTCAATAACCATTTGGCACAAAAGGGCTTCCTCTATAAAATGATAACCAAAATCATCTCAATACAAAATCAACCACAATAATAAAAATCAACTTAACTCAAAAAATCACACACATAATTCATCATAAGGAAACAATCAAACATTGCAACCATGAAATACACTATTTAAAGCAACTCACAATAGCAAGCAATCATGAACTACTCCATAAATAAACATCACTTCCACTTTGTATTTAACTCAATGACTTAATCGCTTAATCTAAACACTTAAAATAATTATACAAACACTTAAAACTAACCTATCTTAGCAACTTCATAAACACTTAGTCAATACACAATGTCTAATCCATGTATTTAATCTTCATATAACATCCATGAAGACATTCCTTAAATCAAAACATTATTACCACTTCCTTATAACTCATTCTAACTTAATTCATTTAAATTCGATTGATAGAACAAATAGTTATAAAAGCAATTATCGGTATCTATTACACATTACAAAGCCAATCTAGTTCATATATTTAATCAAATCCTTTTAATTATCTATAGATGTATATGTAAGTCACTTACCTACTTGATCAATCAATCACATAGGTATAAATATTCTTAATTAAATCATTTTATTTCCACATTGAAAAACACACTCTCCCACAATGCATAATGCATATGACAAGATATATCGATACACACACATGTATATATAAATGTATACATATTTATTTATCTCTCTATAAAGTCCCTAGTTGATTTATGATACATAATGTGCATAGGTAAATAGCAATCGAAATCTATACATTTATGAAATGTCATATAATATCTAAATTTCATAATTAATTCCTTCATCTTCGTCCTCCTATATAAGTTCCTTAGAACATTTTCCTTCAAAATAATATATATATATATACATAGTTAATATTTCCCTTTAATCTTAATTAATTTATTCACTTAATTAACTAATTCTATTTAAAAGTAATTACTTAAATATTTAAGATTATAAATAAAAGAAAGATATTTATTTATTTTAAACTACTCATATAGTTGCAAAATAATGTCAATAAAATAATTTATCCCTCACATATTAATTCCCCTATATATATTCCCTTGATTAACATAATCAATTAATTTACATATACTGAAAGACTCTTTTGCCATATATACACTTGTATACATATACATATAAATAGATATATGTTAAAATCAAAATGTCGTTTGAAGAACATGATATCAAATCAGATTATGACAAACAAATATAACAAACATATATTACCTATATATGCAAAAATATATAATCAGACAACCAACATATTACCTTTATATCGAATTCCCATATTATAGAATATTTAGCAGACACTTATGCATGGAATGAAACATATTTGAAAGCCAAGCGAATTCATTGATCATAAAATACAGATGTCCATATTTTAGAGCAAATTCAGCAAATACATTGAACACCGAATATCCAAGCTAATTCAAATTTACCAACTTTCCAACCTACTACATAACCACCGAATACCAAATATTGTGTAGAGACATCGAATTTAAATTAATCGAATGATGAAAATGAAATGGGTGAGTCGAATGCCATATATTGAATGATTATTGACATATTAAATGACATTCCACATAACCCACATTTTCTAGCCCAAAAGGTTGGTTGCAAGAGCAGCGACCAGGGAGAGTGATAGGCGTGCAGTTGGAAGAGGGAAAAGCTGCGACTTAAGTTCTTACCTAAGCCATGAGAAAAAGTAGCAGGAGAGGTGAGGTAAAATAGTAAGAAGATCGACGAAATATGGAGGAATTTATTGAGGTATTGCAGTTGCTACAGCGCTGACAGACAAGGGTGCAAAATGAGAAAGCATGGGAAAGGCATGCCAGTTATTTGACAGATTGCCACAAAGAGATATCATCAAATGGGAGAAAGGGATTGTAGAATGCGTTGCTAAGATTAGCTAAGAAGACTTAAGAAACTTTCTCTCGATTTACTCGGCTAGAAAAAGAAGGCTAAAGGACCCCTCAAGATATAGTATTCGACTGGGAGAAACAAAATGTCATAAAAATAAAATTGAAACCTTTAACAAATAGAGGTTAATGTAGATGTCAAATTATGAGAAATTGAATGCAGATTATAAAATTTATCCATTGGTACCGAAATCTAAGTGTATAAATTGAATGTTTATAAATCAGTTTACAAATCGCAAAAGCAGCAAATGAAATGCAGGGAGTAAGGAGGTATTAAGCAAGACAAGTATCAAATACAAGAATAAGACTTGTTTATCAAAATATAACTCAGATCAAGGTTTCTTGAATGTAAAACATACATATATAGCACATAAATTATGGCATAGAATGTCAAAATAGAGAACCAATTGTGAATCGCATGCCCAAGTAAGTTTAGCGAATGAGTTGTAATATTTGGTTTAGAACATAATACACAGGGATATGAAGACACCAAACAAATCATAGAGGGTAATTCATCAAACTAACTTTTAATCATGACGCAAGGATTAAGGATCGTCCAAATGAATAACCATCAAATAATAAACGTAAAGCATCAAAATAAAGGAGGTGAAGGCACTTCAGATAACTAGTGACTCATTATCTATAATGGTTAAAGACAATGCAGGAAGATAGTATTTATATATGAGAACTAGATTTTAAACACATCAAAACCATACCTCCCTTATGGCGAAGAACTGAATGGAAGAATGAAGAACGATAAAGATCTCCCTCTCTGGGATTTCTCGCCTTTTCGGGAAAATCATGTTCTTTTCTTATCAAAAATACCACAGATCAAACAATAGATCCCCACACTCTTTCTCCAATCCCCACAAAATCTATAGCAATCAAACATTATCCTTTGAGCAAAATTTTCTTCCCACACCCTTCCTCAAAATAGTTCAACAACGATCCATTTTCCCCATTCCATATTTTCTTCTCGAAACAATTCTTAAAAAAATACAACTATTCTATAGAAGATTTTTTCTTCAAACCAAGTTCTCATTCCAAACTAAAAATCAAAGATCATAATCCAAAATATCCCCAAAATCAAAAATAAAGAAGGCTTATGTTTTTTAAAACAAAAAGCAAACAAAAACAGCACTCCAGAAAGAACCCAGTTCGAAGTCATGCATATGCTTTGACAACTCTTTTCCTGTCTTTTAATTGCTTTTCTTTCTTATCATTTATCTTGATTCAAAATTAATACTAATTTTAATATTTTCTTTTCTTTTAATATTTCCTTGCAAATTAAATTTATTAATTAAAACTTTAATATTAAACAATAATTTATTTTTTTATATTTAATTATGAAAGCACTTATAATTTAATTATTTAATTTCATAATTAATCATTCAAATGCAACATTTACTTTTTTCTAATAACATAATTTATTTAATAACAATCTATTTAATTCTATAGCAAACAACAACTTTAATAAACAATTAATTTTAACACTATGTATCAAAAAACTCACCCAAACAAACTTAATCAAACATCAAGAAAGGGCCAAACACAGAGGGGCACTACAGCCTCTAAGCTTTGACTTACTCCTGGAAGTCGCAAGATAAAATAAAACATATGTAAATATAAGCAACATCAAATTATCAAGCAAACCAAATACTAAACAATTACATAAACTTTAGCCAAGGTCGAGAAGCAAGAACAACTAACCACAAACATCAAACGACGTTGATGAGGTAATGGACTGGATACTCATCCTCCTCGAGGATGATGGCTAGGGTAGGGTACTTTTGTCATCTTCATTTTCAACAACATTTCCATTAGGTTTTAAGGCATGCTCAGACCTAACAATTCAGGTGGAGTCGATGCCTGGTACTTGCAATCTGCATCAAACAAACTGATGAACAACATATATATATATCAAACAATCAAACACACTGTGAGAGGAAATCACAGCGTAGCAGGGTACTGGCAAACGAGTAACACTACACTGTCCCTCCCACCAAAACACTTCAAACAATAATCCACATCAATGAATAACAGCAATTAGATCGCAAACCATCTACTACATATCTATGATCAAAGTTGATTCATTACATCAAAATACTATACTTCCACAAAATGCAGCAAAATTATACACACAAGGCACACATTTTTCATTAAATATTCATTTTTTACATGCAAGACTTCCCACTTTATTCATTTTACAACACTAAGTCTCATAATATACATGACACAAGATCATAATTTTATGCCTTTGCAAAAATAGAAAACACAATTTATCACTTCATAAGCATAGATTTCTAGATTTAACACACATTCGTCACATACACACACAAATTCATATCACTAGAAAACACATCACAAGGCTACACAAGGGTCCATAATGCATCCCCAATAGAAATAATATTTGTGCATTGTGCACTACACTGAGGATCCTATCCTTTCCATCAATTTTTTGCACCATTGGACAACCACCACCTAAGGATAAATCTTGGGTTGATAAACGAGGATGACCCAAAAAGGGAGAATATAAACTCAAGAGTACAAGCAACTAGGTCAACATAATGGGCTCATATGTATCCAAAGTGCCAAGTGTATGAACCTAGACTCTAATACCAGGTGTAAAACCCCGCCACAAAACCCTAAAGGACAAAACATCTAACTAACATTTATGATACAATTTTTTAAAAAAAATGAATCAACATAAAGATCATACTAACAATAACATAGAATGTAATCCACATGTACATTTTCACTTACTATGTCCTTTAGGGTATCATGACTACATTATGAACATAAAAGTTAACCAACTTAAACATACATCATGAAATAACTACAACAAGAGTTCATTTACTTCCACTGCATTAGAAGAATTAGATATACATATTTCCACAGATACAACACCATTCAAGAGTATAGAATATGAACCAATGAATACATATACAACTTCCCATACATGGGGTAGATCAATACACTATTTACAAGTTTACATCAAAGCTTCGCTTATAAAAATGGGAAGGATACATCAAATACATGATAAGATACAATTGAAATGATTACAATACATAACATCAACACTAACTCAAGTCTCGTACAAGATCTGGAATCTTTGCATTAGGCACCACATTCATGCTCATGAAAATCAACTAGGAACCCAATGGAATGCATAGCACATTCCACCCGATCATGTGGAACCCTAAGGTCCACCCCCCATGCTAGGAGATAATGATAAGGTCCCACCACCAAAGCAGGCAAGAAGATAGTATCACGACACAAAAGGGCTAACATGACTCCAACATACAATTACCACAAAAACTCATAATAATGACACCACTTCCAGAGGTACACAACAATAAATGAATCCACACGACTAGGGAATGCTAGGCTGCTATAGAGAGGAGTGTCATCACATAGCTTGCTATGGGTTACCCTTGCAAACTTTCCTAGGTTATCGAGCCCCCATCCTAGGTTACCCTGGCCACCTCTACTGGTCACCGAACCCCCATAAAAACTGATGTGGGATCAACATACCTTCTAAGAGGTCAAGGCAGTCGATCTTTCCATTCCAAGCCCTCCCACTCATCTCAATCCTAAACAAGCACTTGAACCATGAGTGAGGCATTATCCTGATTAGTGTGAACTACCCAACCCCCTAATTTATTTTAGGTTATCACTGATTAATAAACTCACAATGAGTTACCCTGGTGCCACTTTGTGCATCATTCCCTCATAAAGAGCCACTCCACCTACTAACAACTAGAAGACCCAAAAATATCCAACCAGGTAAAGCCATTTGCACAAAATCACAAATCACATACACGTACACATAAAGCGAGGTTTGAACCCTCTTACTCTCAAATATCAACCATAATAATGAGTAAGCGGTGCAAGACTAAAGAACCCATATACACATCTCAACACATAACCAATCCCTTCCAAGATGGACAATCATAAAAATCACAACCAAGATACTTTAGAATGAAACAATCATATAATCCACTTTCAAAATGACAAAAAATGTGAAACCTACCCATACTATTTTCCCCAAGCCTTTGGAAGTCTCTCAATAACCATTTGGCACAAAAGGGATCCCTCCATAAAATGATAACCAAAATCGTCTCAATACAAAATCAACCGCAATAATAAAAATCAACTTAACTCAAAAAATCACACACATAATTCATCACAAGGAAACAATCAAACATTGCAACCATGAAATACACTATTTAAAGTGACTCACAATAGCAAGCAATCATAAACAACTCCATAAATAAACATCACTTCCACTTTTTATTTAACTCAATGACTTAATCACTAAATCCAAACTCTTAAAACAATTATACAAACACTTAAAACTAACCCATCTTAACAACTTCATAAACACTTAGTCAATACACAATGTCTAATCCATGTATTTAATCTTCATATAACATCCATGAAGACATTCCTTAAATCAAAACATTATTACCACTTCCTTATCACTCATCCTAACTTAATTCATTTAAATTAGATTGATAGAACAAATAGTTATAAAAGAAATTGGTATCTATTACTCATTACAAAGCCAATCTAGTTCATATATTTAATCAAATCCTTTTAATTATCTACATATGTATATGTAAGTCACTTACCTACTTGATCAATCAATCACATAGGTAGACATATTCTTAATTAAATCATTTTATTTCCACATTGAAAAACACACTCTCCCACAATGCATAATGCATATGACAAGATATATCGATACACACACATATGTATATATAAATGTATACATATTTATTTATCTCTCTATAAAGTCCCTAGTTGATTTACAATACATAATGTGCATAGGTAAATTGCAATTGAAATCTATATATTGATCAAATGTCATATAATATCTCAATTTCATATTTAATTCCTTCATCTTCGTCCTCCTCTATAAGTTCCTTAGAACATTTTCCTTCAAAATAATATATATATATATATATATATATATATATATATATATATATATATATATATATATATATATATATATATATATATATATATATATATATAACTATAGTTAACATAGTTAATATTTCCCTTTAATCTTAATTAATTTATTCACTTAATTAACTAATTCTCTTTAAAAGTAATTACTTAAATATTTATGATTATAAATAAAAGAAAGGTATTTATTTATTTTAAACTACTCATCTAGTTGCAAAATAATGTCAATAAAAGAATTTATCCCTAACATATTAATTCCCCTATATATATTCCCTTGATTAACATAATCAATTAGTTTGCATATACTGAAACACTCGTTTGCTATATATACACTTGTATACATATACATATATATATATATATGTTAAAATCAAAATGTCGTTTGAATAACATGATATCAAATTAGATTATGACAAACAAATATAACAAACATATATTACCTATATATACAAAAATATATAATTGGACAACCAACATATTACCTTTATATCGAATTCCCATATTATAGAATATTTAGCAGACACTTATGTATCGAATGAAACATATTTAGAAGCCAAGTGAATTCATTGTTCATAAAATATAGATGCCCAAATTTTACAGTGAGGGTGAAGCCACAATAGTGGTTTACAATTGAAGTGAGGAAGGAAAACTTGCAAAAAACGAATGCATGGCAAAAAAATTGATTTTAAGGGTTCGTACAAACCTAGTGGTTCGACCGAACCCATTAGAGGTTCGCTAGAACCTGGGTTCGGGCGAACCCTTTTAATTCTTTCCCACCAAAAAAGCCAACAAAACCCCTTATAGAAGGGGGGTTCGAATGAACCAGGGTTCGAGCGAACCCCTAGGGGTTCACTCGAACCCCCCTTGTTCCTCATCCCCCCTAAGACACAAAAAAAACCTAGATTTTGGCACTTTGGAGCTCAAGTTGAGGATGAAAATGGAGGAATCTTCACAAACCCAACTAGAATAAGGTAGTCCTCAAAATGAGCTATCCAATGAATATAATTTTAATATATTTTTGTTTTATCATGTAGTTGTTTTTCAATTTTATTAAACATAGGTTTTTCATCAAAATGAAGGTCTTTGTTCCGCACATGTGGAAAAATAGCAGATTATCAAAAAAAAATTAAAAAATTATGAGTGCAACAGATATTGAATTCCTTGATCCAAAAAAAAAAAAGAATTTTGATATATACAAAAAAGGTTATGCGTTATACGGTCACACTATGTCTGAATTGTAATTGGTTTGACTTCGAAACTTGATTAAAGAAAAAATATTCAATAAAAAATTGTCTAACCAAGTGGAAGTACTAGATATGAAGTTACAAATCTAAATTCGAAAGAATTAGAATTTTATCCTTCATGGAAAAAAAGTTATGTGTTATACGGTGTGCATCACTTTTTTAAAATGTTGTTTTTTGGAAAAAACCAGTTTTCGTGGGAGATGGAAAAAGAAGTGCAATTTGATTCCAAAAATTTTGAAAAAAATATTTTTAAAATCTACAAACAAAATGTGATGAGACTCTAGTTTGCATCATCTTCAAATTCATTCTTGGTTTTGCCGCTATAGGTGCTCAAATGTAAAGATTTAGTTAAAAATAATAATTTTAGTGTCCAATTTGGCCAAAAATTGTAAACCACTATTGTGGGATCACCCGTGAATTCAAAAAATACATTGAACACTAAATATCCAAGCTAATTCAAATTTACCAACTTTCCAACCTATTGCATAACCACCGAATGCCAAAGATTGTGGAGATCCATCAAATCTAAATTAATCAAATGATGAAAACTAAATGGGAGAGTCAGATGTCATATATCAAATGATTATTGACATATTAAATAACATTCCACATAACCCGCATTTTCTATCCCAGAAGGTTGGTTGCAAGAATAACAACCAGGGAGAGTGATAGGTACGCAGCTGGAAGAGGGAAAAGTTGCAACTTAATTTCTTCCCTAATCTCTAAGAAAAAGCAGAAGGAGAGGTGAGGTTAAATAGTAAGAAGATCAATGAAAGATGGAGGAATTTAGTGAGGTATTGTAGTTGATATAGCGCTGATAGACAAGGGTGCAAAATGAGAAAGCATGGGCAAGGCATGCTAGTTGTTTGACAGATTGCCATAAAGATATATCATCGCATGGGAGAAAGGGATGGCAGAACGCGCTGCTAAGATTAGCTAAGGAGACTTAAGAAACTTTCTATCGATGTACTCAGCTAGCAAAAGAAGGATAAAGGACCCCTCAAGGTATAGTATTCGGCTGGGAGAAATAAAATCAAGATTCACCAAATTAAATATGCATCAAATAAACCCCAACATATACCCATCTAATGGCGTAAACAAAGTCATCAAAATAAAATTAAAACCTTTGACAGGCATAGGTTAATGTAGCCATCAAATTATATGGAATCAAATGCAAATTATAAAATTTATCCATTGATACCGAAATCTAAGTGTATAAATTGAATGTTTATAAATCAATTTACAAATTCCAAAAGTAGCAAATGAAACGCAAGGAGTAAGGTGGTATTAAGCAAGAAAATTATTAAATACAAGAATAAGACTTGTTTATCAAAACATAACTTAGATCAAGGTTTCTTGAATGTAAAATGCAGATATATAGCACATAAATTATGGCATCGAATGTCAAAATAGAGGACGAATTGTGAATCACATGCCCAAGTAAGATTAGTGAATGAGTTGTAATATTCGATTTAGAATATAATACACAGGGATATGAAGAAACCAAACAAATCATAGAGGGTAATTCATCAAACTGAATTTTAATCATGACGCAGGGATTAAGGATCGTCCAAATGAATAACCATCGAATAATAAATGTAAAGCATCAAAATAAAAGAGGTGAAGGTGTTTCAGATAACTAGTGGCTCATTATTTGTAATGGTTAAAGATAATGCAGGAAGATAGTATTTATATATGAGAACTCAATTTTAAACACATTAAGACCATAGCTCCCTTATGGCGAAGAACTAAATGGAAGAATCAAGAATGGTAAAGATCTCCCTCTCTAGGATTTCTCGCCTTTTTGGGAAAATCATGTTCTTTTCTTATCGAAAATACCACAGATCAAAGAATAGATCCCCACACTCTTTCTCCAATCCCCACAAAATCTACAACAATTAGACATTATCCTCCCAAAAAAAAGTTCTTGCTGAACCCTTCCTCAAAACAGTTCAACAACGATCCATTTTCTCCATTCCATATTTTCTTCTCAAAACGATTCTTAAAAAAATACAACTATTCTACAGAAGAATTTCTTCAAACCAAGTTCTCGTTCCAAACTAAAAATCAAAGATCATAATCCAAAATCTCAACAAAATGAAAAATAAAGAAGGCTTCAGTTTTCGAAAACAAAAAGCAAACAAAAACAACAAGTTTCCAAAAAGAACCCAGTTCAAAGTCACACATGTGCTTCGAAAACTCTTTTACCATCTTTTAATTGCTTTTCTTTCTTATCATTTATCTTGATTGAAAATTAATGCTAATTTTAATATTTTATTTTTCTTTTAATATTTCCTCACAAATTAAATTTATTAATTAAAACTTTAATATTAAACAATAATTAATTTTTATATTTAAGGATGAAAGAATTTATAATTTAATCATTTAATTTAATAATTAATCATTCAAACGCAACATTTACATTTTTCTAATAACATAATTTATTTAATAACAATCTATTTAATTCTATAGCAAACAACAACTTTAATAAACAATTAATTTTAACATTACGTATCAGAAAACTCACCCAAACATACTTAATCAAACATCAAGAAAAGGCCAAACACGGAGGGGCGCTACATGAACAACAATTAAATCTATAGTAAACAAATGAATGCTAATCTTCAGTAAAGCGTAATGAACTACCTTGAGAACACAATGAACTTAATCTAAGAATATAAGTAATTGCAGTCACCAACAATGATTAAACAAAGATCAACATTAACTTTCCAATTGATACAAATTGAATAAAAATTAACGGAGTCAAAAGAAAATAACACAAGGTCACCTCGTTCGGTTAAGCAAGCCCTACTCTTCCTCTGGTGGGACCTTTAATACCGAGATTCAAATTAACCCCTTATTTGCATTCAAATTGGCCCAAATAGGTGAGTAGAACAAAAGTGTATATTACAAACATTACAATATTCAGCGAAGAATTATCTAACTCCGAACTAAATCTAAGGATGGATATTTATAGGAATATCCATTTATTTGAATTTAAAATCATGGCACTACCCGCCAAGATACAAAGCAGCAAAACTAAAACTAAAACAAAACTGAAAGTATCATAGAGAATTCTGCCTCATAATAGTTGGAACAAGGAGTTTCCAAACCGACTAAGGAAGTCAATTAGAAATCATGATGAATCAGTATTTAGTTGGAGCCTTCAAGAGTGCAATTGTTTCCACATTGTTAAACAAAAAGTTTAACAAATCCACCACATGAAGTACTTAGCATTTACTCACCTAAACGAAATCCTCAAAGATAGGATGCAATTATGATAGCAAAGATTTCAAATTGCATAATCATTCCATCATTAACATTATTAAAAAGTAACACATTTAATGCCAAATATTATTTCTAATATATCCTCAAATTAGTTAAATATAAGATAAAACAAGCAAACATATAAGTATATAATCTACCACTAGCATATTTAATTAATAGCATAATAAAGTCTTTGTAAACATAAAATGATCAATTAAAGTGTCATTTTGAGCACTCATCACATACCACCCTTTGGAAAAACTTGGTTAGAGACCAACACCCTCAAGCAACTAGCCCTTAACTAAAAAACAAACCCCATACAAAAAATAAACTTCAACACCAAGAAGGGGTTCACCCATAGAGCATACAAGATAGACAAACCCCCTTCCAAAAACAAAGACTTCGAGGGTTGTGAGGCGGTCAAAAAAAATTGATAAAAACCAGAGCTTCCAGGGATGCAACCCAAAAAAGCAAGAAGGTACAAAGGCACAACAAAAGGCCAAACAATGCTTGTAGAAATAGAGTATCACCCCCCTCCCACAACATGAATGAGATAGCCCAAGAGGGGGACCAAAATGACCCAAAACAAGCCAACACAAACCAGAAGAACTCCAGCCCTAGCAACAAAAAAAATGCCAAAACCTAGATGGGGCCCAACACCAAACAAAAGATAGCTCCCTCAGCGAGTAGAGAAAGTACCTTCCTAAGACAAAAGAACATATGAAGCATTTGGGTTTTAAGGATAGCCTTTAGGTTCAACCCAGACTTAAGAAGAAACCAAAACCTAAGGTTTCCAAATCTCCCAAAACCATCTTCAGAGAGGAGCACAAAACTCTGGCCTCCACCAGAATGAAAACAAACCCCTTACAAAAAAAATGATTCAAAACAACAGGGGAGCCAAACCAGAAACCCAAGGAACAAAAGGAGGAATACCCACCAATCTGTAACCTCAAAAAACCAAACATTAAGCTAGGGAACCAAGGCTACCAAAGCCAAAATAATCGTGTGCCACAGACTTAGGAACAAGTCAAGAAAAAACCCAACCAACCAAAGTCGCCACACCACGCGAGACAAGAGGGGACTAGAAAAGAAGCCATACAATAGATCCATAGAACTCCCATCCTCTAGAGATTTCAAAAATGCATCCACAAAGGCCACTAAGGCCACAAGAAAAGAAGGCAGAAGCTCCACAAACAAAGGTAGAGAAGCCCCAAGAGCCACACCAAACACCAACCACACAGCTTCAGAAGGATTGATTGGAGACACCACGACAATATCAGACTGCAACACCTCTAAAGCCCATGAATCTATATCAAGTTCATCCTTAGCATCATCACCATCATTAGAGGAATTCAAATTTCCTCCCCCTACTCTTCCTGCTTGCTCCCACTCTTGCCATCAATGGCCAATTGTGTGTTATTACGGCCTCGCCTTGGTATTTTGTATTATATATTATATTGAGTAATAACAATAACAATAAAAATGTTCTTTAATCACAACCTTATGAAACCCAACTATGCGAATATTCTTCAATGCTAAACAAAGGTACATAATTTAAATGGAGAATTAATCTAATATAAAATGATAAATATTATATTCTTTTGAAAATATATCTGATCTAATTACCAAGGATCCAAAGCTTCCTATTCTATTTTGGGAGATAAATCATACTAATGTAGTGTTGGAAAAATAATCTTAAAATTAACCATCAATGGTTCAATTTTTTCAAATCAAGAGTTGTAGCAACTTGTATTCAATCTAGGTGATGTCATTAGGTGGTCGGGTCACAACCACATATATTTTTAATACAATTTTTTGGAAAATTCTACATCTTGAGATGAATAGCTGAAGGTGTATTTAGCAAGGGAAATATGATTCACACTCTTTTCAAAATAAAAGTTTTAGAATTCACCAAGAATCATAAACAATAAAATTTGTAAGGAAAGCTAAGGTGCGGAACTAACTCTCCTAATGTCAAAACCTCAGGGAAGAATGAAGAGATACTTTTAAATTTTCAATTACAGTCTAATTAAGATACACTTGAAAGAAATAATAGAAACAAA
Source organism: Sequoia sempervirens (assembly GCA_007258455.2). Classification (NCBI taxonomy): domain Eukaryota; kingdom Viridiplantae; phylum Streptophyta; class Pinopsida; order Cupressales; family Cupressaceae; genus Sequoia; species Sequoia sempervirens. The sequence goes on from VDFB02377421.1 coordinate 14,249, forward strand.
GAAATAATCATACACAAATGAACACCAGATTTACGTGGGAAAAACCTTACAAGAGAAAAACCCACCACACCAATAAAAGCCCCTTTGTATTACAGTAATGGAATTACATACAGAGATCAGACTTATCTTTCTGATGTTAATTTACAATAGCATAATCCTTGATCAACCTTGTACAGAACATTAAAGATTCAATACACTCAGAATTATATTCATTGATCACTCATCGAACTGTTTATCCAACCATTCGTCCAATTGTTCATCGAACCGATCACAATCTTCCATCTCTAAGCATATCCATGACGTCCCTAGTCTATCGATCTTCCTCTCAGTAACGGCCATAACAATCCAACTGCTAGCGGTTCCCATTCTGCTCTCTGATTGGTCGTAGACTCACCACGTAGAATAGTCATCACTCGGTCAGAGGCGTTGAAAACGTATTCGCATGTTAGTGAGACACTAACCCTATCTCCCCGATGCCAGAAGACTTGACTGTCGATATCACTAAGAGTCATCACTATCAGCAAGAGGTTACACCGAGTTCAGAAAGCTATCACTCAGACTTCACCTTGTCGCCAAGACCTCATACTGATGATCATCACTTGTATCGCTATTCGGAAAGACCATCATTTTTTATAAGACATCATATCGAAGTTCCAAAGTCACATAGATGTTAGCATTTCCATCAGCAAGACTATCGTCATTCACCAAGAGATCACACCGAGCCTTCAAGTCATACCAAAAATAACACTTGTCAGCAAGACTTAATTAGGCTATCGCTGATACATTACTCTGAATTTTCACACCCTTCGCTGAAGACTTCAATCGCTAGGAGTTTCACCGAAGACACCCGATAACAAACATACAATGTTGGCAAGACTTACCACTATCGCCAGGAGATTACACTAATGTTCATACCTATCGGCGAGAGAACCAACCGTCGGCAAGACTTCTTATCGAGGCTTCCATGTTACCCCGATGAGCATTGGTGAGACAAACATATGTCGCCAAGAGTTCATAGCGAAGCCTCTGTGTTACCCCGAAGACTCCAAGAGTAAAGTAATCAGTGAGACTTCTCTTGTCGGTATGAGACATACCGAACGTCCAAGTCTCTCCCCAAAAACTTCTTTCACCACAAGTCTCCCTGATCACCTTTAGACACCAACAGTCGATAAGAGATCTCCACTCGATAGAGAGTTATAGAGAACGCCACAAGTCACAGCAACAACACCAATCGGCAAGATAGAAGCATTGCCTCGGTGACCTGTACAAACCACGAGGTTACTAAACTACCAGTCAGCCAGACAATATGGATGTCACACCAACTTGGATCTTTCAGAGGTTTCAGCTTGTGGGATTGAGACACATATTTCCAACAAAATTTAATATAAATATAGAGTATTTTTTATAAATTTTTTACATGATTCGATATATGGCAATCAATGACTTGTATTTCATAGATTTTCACACTCATTCTTTGACATTTATGTGACACATTAGCAAAACGCAAAGCTTCTAGCTGGAAAATCAATATCATAGGAGTACAATTACTTGTGAGACTACATGTATTTTATATTAGTGATGATAAAGAGCATAATAAATACTTCATGCAAGATTTCTTTCAACCATTCTATATCACTCTTGTTGGAAAAGATGCAATGTTTTTATTAATTATTTCATTACATGAGTCTACACTTTGTTGATTTGATTGAACTATGAACAAACCTCAATTTTGGATATTTTAGCAATGTTCATGGGAGCAATAATGCAAGATATTATATAAAATGTGCAATTAGAAAACACAAATTAATTATCAAGAAGATAATATAAATGATGTAGTATCATTATTCAATGGTATTTTGAGCATTTCTCATGTAACAGTCACACTTGAAGGAGGAAACATCGTCCATAAAATTTTGGGATATAATAAGGTACACAATAATGCAACATTTATTTTATTTAAATTAAACTCCAAATCATTTGCATTCCCCATAGTAAGCATCTCATCTATAAATAAATCAAAACTTCTAAATGCAAAATAAATTTTGGAAATTTAACTATCTAGTACACTTGCAATTCAAGCTATCAGAGCTAGCTGAATCACTTGTATTTAGTGTAGATGCTTCACATCTTCTGAAGCGTACTTCTAAATCCACCTAGCCTTGTTTTATTTAGTTTCATTTCATCACCTATATCAACCACCTAGAAGGAAGACAAGTGTTAACGATAGATTAAATTAAAAAATTAAAGACACTTGGTGCTACAAAGAATTCATTTTATTCTAAATTCCGCCATTGTTGGATTATATGTTATGTTGATTGTATTATTCCAGCTTGTACCAACAACAAAAAAACATATTAAACTATACAATGGTAATTTAATTTCCAATTTAACCTATCGCTAACACTAGTAGGCATTGGGATATGATTTTCTCCCTGGCTAAGTCATTTGATCACTAGGCCAATTAGGACAAGGAGGAAAATGAGCTTAGGGCTCTCATGAGAATGAAGGAGGAGAAATTGAAGCTAAAGGAGGATATTTATACTATTCAAATCAACCAAGACAAAACCATGCAATGTCTCCAATAGATTATTGATTATAACAAGGAGACTGTGAAGAATACTATTCTGACCATCCAAGTTTTTCAACAATAAATTAGGAACAGTCATGATAAAAGGGTGGCAGAGGGTAATCTTGATGATATCCACGCATAGAAAAAAGGTAAGGTGGTGGGTGCAGCTCACAACACTACCATGGAGACCCAGGCTATCCAGAAGAGACCCCTATTGTTCGAGGAGAAGCTCCACTTCCTAGCCAAGGAGTAGCAGGCAATTAGTGGTCTTACACTTATGGGAGACCAATGACTATTTCGGTCCTCTATTGGTTTTACTCTGTTTGATGTTTTTGTTGTTTTTTTGGTCCATTAGTGTTGTTTATGTAGTTATTTCTTTTTGGGTGTTTCACTTCTCATGAGCCCCTCATTTTTCCTTGATGATTGTTTTGTAAACAAGTACTGGCCATTCTAGTCTTAATCTAATCAAAACACTATTAATATATATCAACACTTATATTTACCATTTTTTCATTCTGTTGGAACTGTGAAGAACTGAACATTCATTCGAACATATGAAAAAATCATCTATCCTAACATGTTTTTTCTATTTTTTTCTTAATTTGGTAGTAAAGAGCAAAAGCTAATCTCCCTACAAAAATGCATGTCTTAGACATGATAACATAATGCCTCATGCCCCATATAATGGCATCATTATGAGATAAGACTTACAGATGGATGCTAATGAAAATTTAGGCATGTACCATTAGCGAGTGTCATCACCTATCCCCATATGCTGAAAAAACGTGTTTAAATACATTTTTATATCTTATCATGAATCTAACATGCACTTTTTAAGGGATAATAGCCACATCCATAGTAAAGATAATTAAATTTTGAAAAACACATTGTGTATTGCCACATGAAATTTTCTATATCAATCCTTTCTAAATGCACAAATTGGTATCTGAGAATGCCAAATTTTCTATCGTAATGATAGATTTATCATTTCTTTTTTTAGTTCAATTACAGTCCCAAAACTCCACAAAGATACAAACGTCAAATTTATCACAAGAAGTTTAAGAATCTTGAACAATCCAAATGGAAGATGTCTTCTATGCTTAGTTCACTATGCTTGCATGTGTTGATTGAAGATATCTATGCATCATCATACACATAAATCATAGACCATGGCCAATATTATGACAAACAAAATTTTGCAAGTTAAGTAGAATAGATAATCAGTAACAGTGTACTTGGACTTATATAGTGCATCTGTAAAAGCATATGACAAAGGCCATAACTTGCAATAATCAATAAGGGTAGAGAAGACATAAAATAAGGATTCCATGTACCACTATCAAACTTCTATGTAAAACCCATGTCTCTCAATGAAAACTTATATGATGAATATTGGTATTATAACCATTGTTCAATGATATTGTAAACTAAACCATTACTTGTATAGACGAATGAAAAAATACATAATATTGTAAGACACATTGGTTGCAAATCATGATGTGCATCAGTTATACAAGAATAAAGGTTAAGAAGTCAACGAAAACCTTGGTGATCACCTTGATTGACCAAAAAAGAGTGGTTATTCTCCCTACAAGTACGCATGTCAAAGGCATGATAAAATACAAAAATGCATAAAAACATCCATAGATAGATACATAACATGACGAAACAACGTAGTGTAGGGCCTGCTAAGATGAGGGATAAAAGTGACAAATTTGGTAGACGAGAAGAAACGTTATGACAACAGAAATGAGGAGATAACGACACCATTGGGTTTTTTTTTTTAATTTTGTCAATAGTTAGCATTGTGGGCAAGAGTTTCACCATAAAACTCACCAACCTGATGGCTTGCATGAGAAGCTATCCCTTTCTCTGGATTTTTTGCACCCATGGGAATTGGAGGCTGACATGAGTAAGACATGCATTCTAAATTGTAATAAGTATTATTTTCTAAGAAGATGTGCTTAAATATGATAATGCACAAAATAATTGTAGGTTGGAAAACACTTTGTGTTATGAGTTATTTTATTTTGCATATTTAAATATAAAGGGTGGAGAGCATGGGGTAGAGTTGTAGGTAGGGGATACGTAAAACTAAGAAATTTCACCTTAGGGATGACTAACCAATTGGATTGTTACATGTAGAGGGTTTTACAATAGTATGTTGGTTGCAGTTTTAATAACACCGAGTGTTTTTCAACTTGCAATTTTATAAAACAGTATGAAAGTAATCAAACCTTTTGTGATTAACACAATAACAACCTAATTGATTTTCCACCCCTCATCTCAAATTGGTTAGACACCCAGTGTTTTCCAACATGCAATTATATATAGATAATATGAATTTAATGAAAAAAAAATTGTTTTGCAGACAGTAAGAATGTAATGAAGTTCACCTTCAAAATTTATAACAACTCTAAGAGTAAATAATGCATTTCAATTTCTTCATATCATTGGAACATAGAAAATATGATAGATCAAAATATAGTTGTGGGTTAGAATAGTGTTCTTTATGCTTTTTTAGGTTGTAGCTTGAAATGTATATGCATCATCTACATTTTACAACTGGAGGCAACAGGTACTAGAATGCATGAAATGAAAAAGGAATCTGTTCTGAAAACACTTGAAAAAAAGCTTACCAAAGTGAATGAGATAGATAATGTATTGACTGAAGATATTCTCCCTGCTTTTGAGAAGTTGAGGAAGGTGCATATGCAGTATGTGTAATGGGAAAATGACAATGCAAATTTGGAGCAACAGGTACTAGAATGCATGAAATGAAAAATGAATATACTTTGAAAACACTTGAAAAGAAGCAAACCAATGTGAATGAGATAGATAATGTATTGAATAAAAAGATTATTCCTGCTCTTGAGAAGTTCATGAAGGAGCTTGTGCAGTATGTGCAATGGGACAATGGAAATGCAGAACTAGATGCAGCAAGTACTAGAATGCATGAAATGGGTGATCCCACAATACTAGTTTACAATTTTTGGCCAAACTAGACATTGAACTAAATTGTTTAACTAAATCTTCACTTTCAGGTACATATAGCTGCTAAACCATGAGGAATTGAAGATGATGCGAACTACTGATTTGTGACATTTTGTCTATAGATTCTAAATATATTTTTTTTTTTAATTTTTGAATCGAATTGCATTTCTTTTTCCATCTCCTTCAAAAATTAGTTTTTATTAGTAAACACCATTTTTAAAGAGTGATGCTCACCGTAAACAACATAACTTTTTTCTCTGAAGGAGAAAATTCTATTTTTTTCGAATTTAGCTTTGTACCTACAATATCTAACAAGTTCATTTGGTTTCATAGTGTTTTATTGAATATTTTTTTCTTAATCAAGTTTTGAAGTCAAACCAATTACAATTTGGACATAGGTGAACCATAAACAACATAACTTTTTTTGTATGTATTAAAATTGTTTTTTTTACTAGATCAAGGACATCAATACCTAGCTTGAATATATTTTTCAGAATTTTTTTTTATAATCTACTATTTTTCCACATGTAGAATAGAGAGCTTGATTTTTGGTGAAAAACCTTTGTTTAATTAAACTAAAAAAAATACATAATAAAACCAAAATACATTAAAATTATATTTGATGGATAGCTCATTCTAAGGAATACCATCATCCAATTGGGTCTATGAATTTTCCTCCATTTTCATCCTCAACCTGAGCTTTGAAAGGTAGAATTTTGAAAAAAAATTGGTAGAAGAGGGGGAGAAGGGAAAAAAATGGGGTTCTAGCGAACCCCCCTTAAAATACAATTAAAAATAGAAACCCATTAAATGGAGGTTCGCTAGAAGGGGGGGATTCTAGTGAACCCCCTCCTTCTAGCGAACCCCCTAAAGTGTTTTCCCTTTGAAAATGCATTTTTCCTTCCTCAAACTAATTGTAAACCAATTTTGTGGGATCACCCAAATGAAAAAGGAATCTACTCTAAAAATAGTTGAAAAGAAGCAGACCAAAGTGAATGAGATAGATAATGTATTTATTGAAGAGATTATTCCCGATGTTGAGAAGTTGAGGAAGGAGTGTGTGCAATATGTGGAATGGACAAATGGAAATGTTGAAATGGAAAAACTCAAGAGGTTTTGTATTGCATATGAATTCACGTGCAAGCAAATAAAGTGATAGATGATGTTATGTGTGGAGTTGAATGAACAAAGTCAAAGATTCCTAAACATAAGAATTGCATAGAACACATAGAATTAGAAATAGATGAAAATGAGAGGGCAATATCAGATGTCAATGTAGAAAAAGAGAAATAGTTGGGTGGAGACATGGGGTGTGTGCAAGAAGTTGAGTCCACTTTTTGGCCAAAAAGTGGAAGTGTTTTCCCTATTTTTTAGAATTTGTCACATTTTACCTTAAAATTTGAAGCACTTAGAGATGTAATCTTAAAAAAGGTTATTAATCATAAAATGTACTACTTGAAGTCTAGTTTCCAAATATGTAATTTATTTTAATACCCAGATGATACAAATTGATTTTCAATAGGCGTTTATAAAAACCACTGTTTAAAAGTCACTTTTTTTACCATACTATGCATGTGTACATCATCCATATTTTGACCTAAATAATCATATTTTTCTAAATCCTTTTGGGAAAATATTTGTATCACATTGAAGCACGCTTTCAATATTTTTTTAATTTTTTATTGAATATATTTTTTGTTTATTGGCCATATTTATTATTTTGAAAAATCATCATGTACGTCACACGTAAGATGACCTAGACTTATCATTTTTTTATTTTTTTCAAATTGAAAATAATTGTCTGAAGTATGCTTTCGTACAATTCATTTTTCAAAAAAGTATTTTACGAGTTATTAAAATACTAAAAAGCATTGATATTTCAAGTTGATGGACTAGTTTCATTAGAAATTACTTGAAAAATAGAAAAAATAATCCAATTGTAAAAAAATTGCATATTTAGAATATACACTGTCTCATCTATAATGGGTTTTAATTTTGTCAAAAAAATCTGCAAAAAAAATCTTCAAACATATGTCAAAATCACTATTTTCTTGTGACATCGATAAGACCTTCAACTTGCAGGTCAAACTAGGTCCAAAGTCTAGGTTTGGGTCCCCAACCCTTTTCTCGAACTAGTTAACGAAGCAAAAACCTGACCTGAAATTCAAATATTACAAATCAAGATCCCATTTACTAAATGGGATCCTCTTTCATTTATAAATGGGATCATGTTCACTAAACGAGATCCTATTTCTAATATTTATTATTTTTTCCATTGAAAAAAAGATCGGGCTCCCATTTAGTGATCCCGTTTACTATGAGATCCTATTTAGTAAATGGGATCTTGTTTTATAGAATGGGATCTCGAGTTATTTTTAACCATTTTTTTTGTTTTATTACTAACCAAGTACACTATCAATTCTGCAACTTGTTATGTGTGGCCGACAATGACAATTTCACTATTTTCTATCAAATTTTGTCTTGTAGAGGCTCTTCAACTTGGGATTTAATTTCAATTTTGAAAGGAGGCACCATTGGGATAGTTTTTGAGTGGAATTGTCTTCATTTGCTACTCGTTTGAAGGAGGAACAAAGAAGAAAGACTTTCACTATAGGCATTCATTTGTACATACTTCAAAAAAATTTAATCATGGGATCATAATGTCGTAATAAGAGGAAAGATAGGAAGGTATTGACCCCTAAAGAAATTCAAGAAAAGAGAGAGAAGGAGGCAAAAAGACAAAGAGATAGAAGAATGAGGGTTTGATCAATGAATAATGCTGAAGCATCCAATTCCACAAGTATTAAAGATAAAAACATTGAGGAGACCATGGATGTAGATGATGCTAATTTGCAAGAGGTGAATGTGGAAAATAATAAGATTATACAAACTACTCTTGGTATGTCTTCAAATCCCCCTTTCAATGCTATGGAGAATGTTTCAATAGGCACAAATTTAGGTATGTATTCAGATCTAACTTGAATGATATGGAAACTTTGTTAATAGGAGATTTAAAAGATGTTGGATTTAACGATGTTGACATCGATAAATTTTTTGGAGATGAAGTTTTTAGACATGTTGAAAATGAAAAATAAAAAGAAAATCGTTTTGTTGTTGAAAATGAAGATGAAAATTATTTTTTTGTTGAAAATGAAATTGAAAATCATTTTGTTGATGAAAATGAAAATGAAAAACGTTTTGTTGTTGAAAATGAAAATGAAAATTCTTTTGTTGAAAATGAAAATGAAAATTATTTTGTTGATGAAAATGAAAATTGTTTTGAAGTTGAAAATGAAAACGAAAATCTAGGATGTGATGTTGCAAATGAAAATATTTAAAAAAAATTGAAAGAGATATTTTGGATAATCTTCCTAGTAAGACTTCTTGGAGACAAATATGAACGCATACCAATAGATTATACAAAGAATTTTTTTATTGTAAAAAACTTTCATTTCAATGTCAACTAATGATGCAATTGATGAGAATGTGGAAAAGGAGAAAAGTAATGAAAAATTTGGGCATTTTTGTTAAACCAAGAAGAAAAGATCAATCACCAAAACATGTTATGTATATTGTTGCTAGTGCCATTGAATCTATTGAAAAAAATAGTCGACCTAAAGATAATAATGTAGCAAGACGAGCTATACAAACTACTATAGTTAATAATGCAACTTTGAATAAAATAATGGTAAGCAATATTATTGAAATTCTAAAAATAGATCCTAAAACATTGCTAAGAACGAAAAAGAGAAGAGAAATTATAGAAAATGATCCAATCAACCAAAGTTGGAGTTTTAGTGGTCGACTCCCAAGGTCTGACATGAAATTGAATGTTGAAATCAAATCTTTGATTAAAAAATATTGGCATGATAATACTAGGGTATCATCTAATGCTAGAGATGTTTTCAAATTAAGAATGGGGTCCAAAGTTTGCAATCCTCATCTGAAACACCTATTAGATACAACACAAACAAAATTTTATAAAAAAATTTGTGGTGATTTAGTGTTACCTAGTAATATTAAAATAAGTCAAAGGTCGTTTGAAAAATGTAAACATTGGTATGTAAAAATTAATAAGCAACAAATATCTTGTTGTTGTAAAACGCATATTCAATTTCATTATTATTATGATGTTTTTCGATATATACATTGTACTTTACATACTAACATGATTATGCAAGAATGTGGTATTAATACGTCACCTGAAACAATAAAGGATTTGATATCAAGTTTGTTTTGTGAAATATCTAATGAGAAATTATTTTATTTAAGTTCATGTATTTATGTACAATGTACTAGTTGTGGCAATCTTTCATTCTTAAAAGTTTGTATACATGAAAGTGTTGAAAATGATTTTGGACAACAATTAGTGGATGTTAAAATATTTAAGAATGTTGACTATTCTTTAAAAGATTCAAAATTTGGAAAGCGTTGTGATTTAATTACAAAAAATTTAGTGTACATGCATTCATATCAAAATTTAAGAGTAATATTGTACCAAAATATATCAAGAACTCTTAACATGCTTGATGGTTCGATGGACAATTTAACGCATGTAAAAACACATTTCTAGTTGGAACTATACTATCAATGGTTGATTTTGTGGAAAAATATACTCTAGCTCCGCAAGAGGAAATCCAATCACAATATTACAATTCAATGCAAGTGGCCATGTGTGTTCATATCTTTTGCAAACATGTAGATGAAAGTTCAAAGGATGATAGAAGTTTTTTGGAGTATCATTTCTATTTGAGTGACAACCAATTACACTAATTAGATTTTGTTCAATACTGCTTCAATATATTTTATATAAATTTAAGAGAAAGAGGAATCCAGATGACAAAACATCTCATATGGTTAGATAATTGTATGAGACAGTTTAAGAATGCTCAAATTTTCTATTGGTTAAGTAGGGTTCACAAGGAACATAATGTCCAACATATGTGGAGTTTTTTTTTAAGTTGGACATGGTAAAGGAGAACATGATGGAGTTGGTGCATGTGTTAAAAGAATTATTGCTAGAGAGCAATTGAAATTTGATGATGCAGTAAAATTTAAAGATGCATGTGGGATTGGTGCAATAAAATATTATCTACACTTGGATCAAGTGAGTACTCTACAGTTCACCAATTCTTTTGGTTGGTTGAAGAAGAGAACATTATATCTAGACTCGATTACGATACAATCAATGGATCTACTAAATGGAATTCATTTAAGAGTTTGAATGTAAGCACATGGACTATCTGGACAAGGGAGCTTGTGTGTTTTTGTTAGTTTTGTATTTTAGGAGATTGGGAAGCATGTGAAAATACAGGATGGGTTTAAGAGTGGAAGAAAAGATAGTTGGCACCTGCAAAATCACACAATCAATATGAAACAACAATTGAAGACAATGATCAAGTGTTTTCATCAGACAACTATGACCATGTTTCAGACCTTATACAGTAAGGTAATTTAATTCAATTTATTTTATTTTATTTCACTTTATTACTATTTTTTAATGCTTTAATTTATTTATATACATATGAATGCATGTATGTAGATTGGTCAAATTATATGGATACATGTAAGTTATTGAATCAAATTTTATTTGCAAGACATGTGTATGTTGTTGTTTCACCTGAGCAGAATGAAGAGGAAATTGAATATTGGTTGTCTCATTGTGTGGAGACTAAACATAAGTTATAGAACCTTGAGAAGATGATGGTGGTTATCATTATCCAATAGGTTTGATGATCCCCTTAAGAGATCACATTAAGAAAATTTTGATAACAAGTCTTTGATTCCCTTAAGAAAATTTTGAGAACTACTTTGATCCCCTTAAGCAAAATTTGAGAACTTCCTTGATGATGGATATCATTATCCAATAGGTTTAGTGGTGGTTGTTGGCACTTGGCTACAAAAATAACTAATAAGGAAGAATGGTTTGCCTGCATTTGAAGATTATGAACACATAAGAAGATTATACACTACTCACATTTGGTGGTGGCAAGAAATATAAAACTAGTGACGTATTGTGGAATACGTGCAAATAAAGAGCTATGGACAATTTCTATAGAAGAGCATGAGACAATAATAGATGCATTGCAAAAAAGAGAGGATGCAGATGGAACAATGGAATAAGTAAATAGAGGTAAATATAGTTTTATTTTTATATTGTCCTTTTAAATACATTGAATACATTTTTTGATATTGGTTGTGCTATTAGTTAAAATTGATTTAAATTGTCCTTTTATATTCTTAAGCCATCATCAAAAATTCATCACATACTTTGAGACAAAAAGGAGATTCCATGCAAATTCAACCTAGACAACATGGAATACTTGGTAAAAATAGGTAATTATTAGTTAAAATATATTTAAATACATGTTTTGATTATATATTAATATTGCTTGTACATTAATAGTTAAAAATTATTTATTATCCTTTTTTGTATCCTTAAGCCATCATCACATTGATCTCATACTTTGAAACAAAAAGGAGAGGATGTAAATTCAACCTACACGTGTGTGGAATACTTGTAAATACAGGTACTAGTTGTGTATATAGATAGTTTTATATAAATTAAAATACATGTTTTGATGATTTCATTGATATTGCTTGTATCATTTTGATATCAGGTGGTGTGAAGACCTGCTACATTCCCCACAAGTTTTGGATTTTCTTGAGATGGCATAGCCACATTTTGTAAACATTCTTTTGAGTTGGCATATGTGTACATACACAATTACACAATTACACATTTTGTTCAAATTTGTATACATGTACTACACAATTATACTCTACACTTTTATATATCAAAATCAATATTTTATAAATTTTGTTCATTAAATGTGCATGTTTTCCTACTTTGAAACTTTAAATTTGATTATATAATCACTAAATATCATGTATATTATTTTAAAATTTGGTTGCCTTGGGCAACTTCGCAAAATTTTGAGAACTTCTTCGATCCCCTTAAGACATTGTATTAGGACCCCTTAAGACATCCTATTATGACATAAATTAATTTAACATTGACACTATTTAAATTGTATAGAATGTGATTGTTATGATGAATAATCCTAAATTATAATACTTAATTATATCGATTGCAATTAAATATGAGACATGTACTTTGAAGTATTTGATCCCCTTAAGACGTTCTATTAGGATATTTCTTAAATATTTATACTTAATTATATCATTTGTTATGATGAGTCATCTTAAAGTATAATACTTAATTATATCAATTGTGATCCAACATGAAACATGTAATTTGAATTCGTTTATCCCCTTAATAAGTCCTATCAAGACCCCTTAAGACATCCTATTACAACATAAATTATATTAGCATTAACATTATTTTTGTATCTTTTGTGATTGTTATGATGAGTCATCCTAAATTCTACTACTTAATTATATCAATTGTGATTAAATATGAGACATGTACTTTGAAATATTTGATCCCCTTAAGACATCCTATTAAGACATATCCTAAATATTTATACTTAATTATATCATTTGTTATGATGAGTCACCCTAAAGTCTAATACTTAATTATATCAATTGCGATTAAATATGAGACATGTACTTTGAAGTATTTCATTCCCTTAAGCAACTTTTTGAGAACTTCTTTGATCCCCTTAAGCAATTGTAGTGATTAAATATGAGACATGTACTTTGAAGTATTTGATCCCATTAAGTTTTTTAGAACTTCTTTGATAAGTTAATGTCTTGCCTATGATCACTAAATTTGTAAAGTACAAATATTTAAATGTCCTATTAATTTCACTAGTCTCTTCATCATCCCTATGGTATTGGAGGGCGTGTTGTGTCAATGCCACCGGTCACATAAAAAAAGTTTACTAGGTGCACTATAGTTTATAGGGGGCCAGATACCTAGCCAATTTTTGTAGTCTTAAGAAAAAAACTTTAATTTCATATTTGTATTTAATTTCACATTAATTTCCTATTAATGTCTTGACTATGAATCTTTTGTAAAGTACAAATATGTCCTATCAATTTCATATTAATTTCACATAAAATGTATAAATACACATGTGTAAATTACTATTTAACAATAATAGACCATAAAATACTAAAATTAATAAAGTCCATGAAATAATATATTAAGTCCATGAGAAACAGTATATGTAGTCCATGAAATAATCAAATATAGCCCATGAAATAATCTAACTCATATCGTCTTTATAATCAAGAGACCTCTTCACACCACGCAGACTACCCAAATGACTTGAATCACTCTATACAAGAGAAAGAAATATGAAATCAAATGTAAGACGATTAAAAATGATTTAATGATAATTTAATTTATATTTTATCATAAAATTAAATTGTTGTGTGAGGTTGCTCTGCATGCTTTGGTGCGCCTAGACCTATCTCTACATGCTCTGAATCAATCTACATACAAGAGAAAGAAAGTTGAAATTAGATCTAAGACAATTAAAAATGATTTGATTCAATTTAATTATAATTTATCATATTTAAATTGTACCGTAAGAGGTTGTTGTGCATCCTCTGTTCTAGGACCTATCTCTACATGCTTAGCTACAAGACATGTATCATGCTATAAAAGAAAAAGAATTTAACACATATGAGCATATATATATATATATATATATATATATATATATATATATATATATATATATATATATATATATATATATATATATATATATATATATATATATATATATATATAAGAATTAAACATATATATATATATATGCTCATACATGTTAAATTCTTATATATATATATATATATATATATATATATATAATTTTAAATTTAATTTAAGTTATTCACAATGTATAATTTGTAATCGACTTTAAATATAATAAAAAATTTAAATTACCATATGAGGTTGCTCTACATGTCTTGGTTGAGGTCGTGTGACCTCATCAAGGAAAAAAGTGGCACCAAAAAAGTCCTACAAGGTCAAATTCAAAGCACATGTGTACTTGAATTAGGTTAAAATATATATATTCAAGTGTGCACACATTGTGTAGAAATTTTTTTACACAACCTAAAAGTTAGATGTCTCTTGAATTTCCACCACATCAAATGTGTGTCTAATCCCCATTCTCATGGTTGTGTCAACCTAAATACATAGACATAATGCTTATAATATTTACTTGTACATGCATGTTTGATATATAGTGAATTCAAAATATAAAATTGTAAGTATAGTAACTTTAAATAATTTATGAATAACTCTCAGCATATTTACCCTTAAAAATGGAGAAGCATTGGAACAAAAATGCTCAATTCTTAGGACTCTACAATAGTTAACTTTCAGGATAAAATCATGGAGGGAATGGGTTCCAACGCTAGAAAAGCAACGGTAACTACGCACAAAATACCAAAACCACATCCTCTTGAGGGCCTCGAAGCTTTCAAGGATATGTTGGCTAGTTTGTGAAACATGGATCCATAGGGAATGATACTTGGAAACATGTAAGGTACAAATCTACTGGAGTTAAGCATAGATTTGAAAAACCTAACTGGGTTCTGTTTCACCCTAGTCGGCATTTTGACCACAGCAAGCAACTAGTTTTTTTATATTTGTGAAGAAGATAGGGCATCAGGAGAATGCAAGCAGAATCTTACACCTAAAAGACGATATGAAAAGGATTCAATTTTTTTGAATAAGCTATATGAAGATAGCAAGTGTGATCTCAAATATCTTAGGGATTTAAAGTTGCAAGGGAGAAGTGAATCTCAAGGTTTGATTCAAAGATGTCTACATTAGAATCACACAGGAAATCAGCCAGTGCAGGATTTTCAAGCGCCATCCAAAAGGTTTGAACAACCCCAGGAATTCTCTGGCAGGCACTACTCTGAGTCGGCCCTAAGAAATCAACAAAGGAAATTACAAGATGATTTTAGAAAAGAGGCTTTACAAAATTCTTGGCATTAGGGGATTTAGAAGGATGTATTGGACAATAATACAAATAAGGAGAACCAAAATGAAAAAGGAAAGGGACCATTTGAGAAGAAGCAGGCCGAAAGGATCATTACAGGATCGTTTCTTAAGAAGGGCACAAAAACCAAAATTAAGGGTTCCAGGAGAGAAAAAAGGAGAAATGGGCCAAGAAGGAAATCTCGTAAGCAAGTCTGGAGACAAAAAGAGCCTACCCATTCAGTGCAGAATGAGCATAACAACATGGGAGAGGAAAGGGGAGATGGTCAAAGGGGTTCCCAAGTGAATCGAAAGAGCATAGTATAGATTACATTTCTGGAGCATCTATTGCAACCTCAGGTTAAGGATCTCAAAGACAAACAATTGATTTGTAAGTTTTTGAACTTGACCTCAGATTTAGGTAAATTAAAGGAAATACTGGTTGAGGAATGGGAAGGGGTCCAACAAGTTTTTTATGTAGATAAATCTATGGGGATTTTTGTTGTAATTTTTTGTAATAAAGAGAGGCGCAATGCAATATTTAAAGTTAAATCTTGGATTTTTGAGGGCTTAGGCCTATGCATGCAACCATGGGCTCCAAATTTTAAACCTCAATATTTTGCTTTAACATTTTTTCCTTACTGGATTTAAATGCATGCTTTACCATTGGAATATAGGGTATTAAATTTAATTGAAATCATGGCTAATCAAATAGGAATTTTTCTCAAACATGACCATATATTTTTTCAAAACCCTTCAATGCCAGTTGGGGTTTGTGTATTACTTGATATCTCAAAATATGTGCCTCAACAAATCCATCTGGCAACAAAATTTGGGAAATGGGTTCAAAATATCATTTTGGAAACCTCAGATAATGCTTGTGCAAAATCTCATATGTTAAGGCATAAGCCTGTAAATTGTCAAACTAGGCTTGATCATGATGATTTAAACTGTGGGTAGTATGCTAACGCTACTACTAGAGATCTTTCCTCAACACCAGATGATAAATCAATATCAAAAATTATGAAGCATGTGAGCAAAGGGACCTAGTGTGAAGAAGATAGAGAGAAATCTAGTAATAGGAGGGAATTCTAAACTAATAAAGACTGTATTGTTCTCTCTGCAAACCAACAAGAATAAGGTTTTTTTGATGTGTATATACATGGATTATTGTCTTAACCTATATTCATCTTCTCTTCCCCAAGTTTCAGAACAACTCTTGGAAATTATTGTGTGAAAATTGATGTTTGAAGATTACTCAAAGCTCCAAGATGTGTCATCAAATAGACGCATGGGTTTTTTTCCTACTCTTCTATCTCAAGACTCATCTACATTGATTCAAACTATTCAGCCTGAAAAAATAGATTAGCTAGAATTGCTAGTGAAACAATTCTTAATATTAGTAGGTTCAAAAATGTATGATGAAATAGTAGAGGATTTGGCAACTAAGGAGGGTTGGGGAGAAGGTGTAGTGGCTCAAGAGGAAAACATAGCGAAGGTAACAAAGCATAAGGTGGATTGGAGGAAAAAAGGGATAACCTATGAAGGTAATGGGTTAGATCAGGGTACTCATGAAGATGTAGATCAACATCTGTAGCAAGTAGTGTCTTGCCTAGTAGATCAGGAAGAAGTAGAATACAATTATTCAAAGTTATTGACTATATCCCAGACTCCTTCCCAAGCAATTTTGAATAATTCACCAGGGAAGCAGGGAAGGAAATCCAATTTGGCTAAGCTGAAAGAGGAGATTGAAGCAGGGGTTCAAAAAACCATTTATGACTCTATTCCAAACAAACGCCTGAGGAGAGCATGTTTCTCTCCTTGAGTGCAATGGAGGTCATTTCATGGAATGTCAGGGGTATAAATTCCCCTAACAAGAGAGCTTTTATCAAGCACAAAATTGATGCTTGTGGAGCTAATATTATTTTACTTCAAGAGTCTAAACTCTTAATATAGTCATATGAAACCTCCCTACAAAAATGAGAGTGGAAATTGACCTACTCTCCAGCCCAGGGGGCCTTTGGAGGGTTGGCTACTTTGTGGAACCCTAAAGCAGTAAATGTTATTTCAATAAGGAATGAGTCTAATTGGTAGTTGCTTGAGGCTTCTAAATTTATCCTGAAGTATTGGTTGTCTAATATCTATGGTCCTAATTCAACAATAAACAAGAAAGAGTTGTGGGATGAAATAACTCGTGTTTTAAACGGCCTGGGTGATGAAAAAATCATTTTGGGAGGAGATTTCAATGTCATTGTTTCACTGCAAGAAAAAGCTAGAGGTATTAGTCCCCCATTAAGAGCGATTGAAGATTTCAATTCTTTCATTCTCACCAATGTTCTAAAATACATTCTTCCATCCAAAGGGAGTTACACTTGGACGAATCGTAGAAAAGTTTTCTTACAAATTGTTGAAAGATTAGATAGGTTCTTAGTATCTCCAAACTATATTTTAGGGCAGTGGGGTTTGGAATCTAAAATCCTACCTCTTGTTGGCTTTGATCATTATGTGATCTCTTTGCATATATCAAATTTCTCCCTTCCTAAAGGAAAATTTTCCTTCAAACTTCAAAGCATGTGGTTCAGGCACCCACATTTTTTGCCTTAACTACATCCATGGTGGATAAATGCTACATTTGAAAAGGGTTCAAAAATTTATCAACTTTATCAAAAATTAAAACATGTCAAACAACAAATAAAAGTATGGAATGAATAGGTGTTTAAAAGTGTTTTCCAATAGAAAAAGGTCATTTTCAAAGAGTTATCAGTAATTCATGAGCAGATTATTCAAAATGGATTAGATGATAATCTATTTGAGAAGCAAAAGAAATTTCAAAGGGATTGGGAAGAGCTATGTGCTAGGGAAGAAACATATTGGTGCCAAAAATCATGAGAACTATGGCTCAAAGAGGGTGACAAAAATAAAAAGTACTTCAATACTTCTGCATAGATAAAAAGAGCTACATCAACAATATTTTTCATTCAAGAAATGACCTCAGGCACTTGGCTAACATTGGAATGAGATATTAAGAGAGAAGCTGAGAGATTCTTTTCTAAACTTTTATCAGCCCCACAAGGCAAAGATGATCAGCGTAGGAAAGATGAAGATAATATTATTAAGGTTATTCCCTCTCTAGTTTGAGATGAGGATAATGATGCCCTACTCAAACCTTTTACTTTGGAGGAAGTTAAATTTATTGTTTTTCATTGCCTCCAAATAAGGCGCCTAGTCCAAATGGATTTACAACAATATTTTTTCAAAAAGGTTGGAATTTTTTGTGCTATGATCTATTGTGGAGTCTAGAAGAATCAAGGAGAATGGGTTACATGCTCAGGTAACTTAATGTGACAAATATTACAATCGTTCCAAAATTTAAAAACCCTAAAACCTTTGCATATTTCAGGCCTAAATCACTTTGCAACATTATCTATAAGATCTTTACCAAGGCCATATACCTCAAATTGTAGCCTCTGATTCCAAATATTATCTCTCGGGAGTAGGGAGGCTTTATCCCAGGTCATGAAACATTTGAAGGAACATTAATAGTGAATGAGACCCTTCACTCAATTTATTATGAGGGTTTACCTTCTTTCATTATTAAGTTGGACATGTTGAAGGCTTATGATTGAGTAGATTGGGATTTCCTTAACAAAGTTCTTGAGAAATTTGGTTTCAAAGGAAAATGGCGTAGATGGATTAGATCTTGTTTTTCAGGAGAAAATTTTTCTATCATCCTCAATGGTTCACCTACGAGATTCTTTGCAGCATCACAAGAAGTGAGACAAGGGGATCCATTATCCCCATTTCTATTCATTATAATGGTTGAGGCGCTTAGTAGATTAATTTCTTATAAGCAAAGCCTAGGAATTTGGAGAGGCATTACTATTTCAAACACAAATATTTAAATAACTCACTCTTTGTTTGCAAATGATACTATATGTTTTGGTAGATCAAATGTGGAGGAAGCCATTCAAATCAATCAAGTGCTTGAAAAGTATTTATCAGCATTAGGTCAAAAAGTTAATGCCTCCAAGTCTCAAATTTATGTTTTCAATACAAAAGAGGCTATAAAAAATAAGATAATTAGAATATTGGGGTTTAAGCAAGCAGAGTTGTCATGTATGTACCTGGGTATTCCTTTTTTCAAAGGTCTAAATAAAGTTGCTTATTAGGTTAAAGTAATATAAAGATTAAAGGCAAGGATTCTAATGTGGAAGGCATGATGGTTATCATTATCAAGTAGAATCCTTTTACTAAAATTAGTATTATTTGCAATCCCTAACTACTTTTTGGCAGTTCTTAAGGCACCAAAGACTATTATCCTTGAAATTGAGAGCATTATTAGAAATTTTCTATGGAAGGGTAATATGAATGATTGCAAAAAAGTGCCTTTAATATCCTTGGACAACATGGCGCTGCAAAAATCTCGAGGAGCAAGTATACGCAATATCTCAATCAAGAATAAGGAATTTGGGACCAAGTTAGTATGGAAAATGTACACAAAGCTTGAATCGAAGTGGTGCAAGCTAATGTAGGCTAAGTATCTTTAAACTCAAACATCTTGAGGATTCTTACCATTTCAAACCCACCTTCAAGATTGGCCATGTGGAATTTCTTGAATTCATGTAGACCAATCATTACTTCATTCATTACGTGAGAAATTCATGATGGAAAAAGCGTGAAGTTTTGGGAGGACTCGTGGAATGGTAAGCCCCCTTTGGAAAACATTCAGGAATTATAGCAAGTAAGGGTTTTATTGTCAAGGGAATGGGGTGAAATTTTTTTGGATTATGTACATTCAACATAAGGCCTAATAGGTAAAGTAATCTGGAAAAAAAATTCTAATTCATCTCTTTCTGACAAACACTTTTCATTGCTTCAAGACATTCTAAAAAGTACAATTGTGTTATTTTTAGGAAAACCCGATTAGATTTTGTGGGCTCCTTCAACAGAGGGCTCCTACTTAGTGAATCAAGGATATAAAGCTCTAATCTAGTGTAGAGAACAATTGGTTTCACAGAGGGCTTATTCATTTTGCTGGAACAATAAGATTCTTCCAAAAGTTGGGAGTTTTGCATGGTTAGCTTTATGAAAGATAATTTTAATGAGTGATCACTTAAATAAATTGAGCATTGTTGATCCTTTCAAGTGTCCTTTATGTGTGGAAGAGTTGGAGAATGTAGACTATTTGTTTGTACAATGCAGTTTTGTGCAAGAATGTTGGATTTTTGTAAAGAGCAAGCTGAACTTATGCAAACCCTTTGCCAAATTATATTTGGGACATCTTCTAAAGTTGGCCATTATTGTATAAAACCTCTTTTTTATAGCTGTATGAAAATTTATTCCACCACTAGTAATATGGAATATATGGTGGGAACGCAATTTACCCATTTTCAGGAAATTAAATTCTTCAATTGAGGTCATCAGAGTCAAGATTGAAAAAATAGTTTAAGAAGTGGTTAATGATTATGTTCTGAAACATAAGAACACATCCTCCTTGTTCACAAGTTGGGATGACTATGTTCTAAAGAGCTAAAAGAACATAATTTTTCCATTTGCAGGAGGCATACATCAAAATAGCAAAGTGAAGGTGAACAAAAAATAAATCAAATGGAAGCCCCCACGTTCTAATTTTTTCAAACTTAACTTTGATGGTGCTTCTAGAGGTAACCCGGGCATCTCAGGGGTGGGAATTTGTATCTGGGACTCTTTGGGATCAGTAATACTAGCTAGTTCATTTTTAGTCCTAGTGGGCACAGATAATGTGGCTAAGGCTTAGGAAATCTTGACAAGATTGGAAACTCGCCTCAAATTGGGTATTGCACAAATTCATATTGAGGGGGCTCCTTAATTATAATCAATGCTTGCAAGGAGAGAAAGTTGTACAATTGGTGTTTGAAATATTTTCTATAGAAAATTTGGTTTTTGATGGACAAGTTTCAAGCTTTTATCATCCAACACACTTACAAAGAGGGGAATGGCATGGCAAACAAATTGGTAAATATGGGTTGTGATGGGAAAGAAATTGTTGTGTATAATGACATATAATTGCAAGCATATCCAGAAGTTGTTGCAATAGCTATAAAGGAAGCCATGGCTTCAACCACAAGCAGCAATTGAAAATTTTACAAGGAAGGTTTTTGACGAATTTCCGGAGCAATATTTTCCAGAGCATCAAGTTTCAGAACAATAGCTTCAGAAAAAATAGTCTAGATTTGGCTAGAGATATTTTAGTGGTATCAGAGTAGTAGGATCTTAATGAGTGGTAGTAGAAATGGATCTATAAGTTACAGGCCTATAATTTTGATATTAAGAATGTAAAGGTCAAGTAGAATGTTGTTGTTGATGCCAAAATTTCAAAGCAATAGTTTCTGGAGCACCAATTTTTGGAGCAACAGATTCAAAAAATGCATATTAGAGTTGGCTTGAGAAAGAAGGGTGTAGGGTCTTGTTTCTAGACATGATCTCAATAGCACAGGAAGTTCCAGGGGAGAATTCAGTCCATGGGTTGTGCAGGGGTTTTTAGTTTGTATTTCTTTCTTCAAGCCCAAATCGGTCTAAGTTTCAAGCCGCAAAAACAAGTTTTTATTGTGGGTTTCTGAATATTTTGTATATTTAGTCCATTTTTAGTAGAAAACTAGGGGCTGGTAGATAATTTATCATTGTAAGGGTTTTTTTGGGATCATATAAACTATTACCTATTGTAAATTTTATTATTAATAATATATCTACAAGCCTTCTACCTTTTTCCTAAAGAAAACTTTAATAATTTACAATATAAATGTACCTACACCTCATGTGAGTTTCCTGGAAATGGGGGAGTGCTCAACAACCCCTCAAGTGGAACTGACGTGGAAGTCGATTGACTGCCCTAAACCAACATAAATATTTAAAACATATGTTCATGATTGAATTACAAATTAAAAATTCAGTTAAAAAATTATTTATGTTGGGAAATTGTTGGATGGTGTGATGTGATGTTGATACGTGGTTGTCATTGATGTCAACACTATTAGCATTTGATATGCTAAGTGTTGTATATGTCAAGGATATTGAGAAAAATATAAGTGAATGTGTTCCAATTTCTTAGTGGAACTGTGCAGGTCATGAAGGCATTACATTATGTACATAAAAGGTTAGTTGTTTTGGATCGAAGGGTTTAATTTTGAGTATGTCTAGATCATCTACCAAAAGTTTTAGAGGTCTGCATGAACTCGTGTGCAAGTTGTGGTCTGACAGTGTTTTTTTGGTCTTTGTCAGAGTTTCTGAGTGAATATTGTATGTTCCCAGTTATCTTAGTTGTCGCAGATGTCTCTCTACTATTTCTTGGTGTTTTCAGATGACTCTAGTTCATCCTCTATCTTTGTGGTATGTCCACATGATCTGGTGAAGCTCATGATTAAAAATATTTTCTTGTGCATGTCTAGTTTTTCTTGTTCTTGGTCGACATGTTGATGCTAGCATGTTGTGGATGTTTGAGGCATGATTAATTGGAGTATTTTTGTTTTGGAGAATTGAATTTGGGTCCCCACTATGTTGTGGCTGACATTGATGGTGCACATTGGAAATTTAATTATGAATTTAAGCTGACATTGAAAATATATTCTTTTCCTCTGGCCAAATTTGTTATGGTGAAATCTTTGTGGCGAATATATAAGAAGCAATTTTCCAGAGTATGTGAAGTGTGGTTAGTGTGTCGAGTATGCGTTGTGTTCTCTTGTGTGCATAAGTGTGAATATCATTGAAGAGAAAGTGTGTAGAAGGTTGAGTGAAGTATGCAGAAGTATTGTGCCTAATTGGAACTCTAATCAGGCTTGGACAGAAGTCATTCTCTTAGTTCAAATTTTTGGATGGTTTTAATCTGAATCTTTATGTAAGACAGTGAGTCTTCTATATGTAATAGAGCAGTGAGCTCTAGGCAGTGACCCTAAATGCATGTGCATTCCCCTTATTCTTCTTTATAATTTTAACAGAGTATAATCTTGTGGACTGGCATCCACCGTGGTTTTTTCCCTAACAAGGTTTCCATGCAAAAATATTGGTGTTCTTTGTCTCTCTAATGTGTTAATTGATTATAGTTAATTGTTTATTCATTAGATCTGAGATTAAAGTTAAGCTAAGTTTGTAAAGTTTAAATTTTTGAGACAACTGATTCACCCCCCTCTCAGTTGTATGTCCTTGCTTTTTCCAAAAATTGGTATCAGAGCGAGTTCCTCTGAAGAAAATTCTAATAGCTTGACGTGATCCAGGATGGAAACATTCA
Organism: Sequoia sempervirens; assembly: GCA_007258455.2. Lineage (NCBI taxonomy): Eukaryota > Viridiplantae > Streptophyta > Pinopsida > Cupressales > Cupressaceae > Sequoia > Sequoia sempervirens. Next base: position 37,982 of record VDFB02377421.1, read on the forward strand.
AGAAGGACAGCCCTATATTTGATGGCACCAACTACTCACTATGGAAATTTAGGATACAAATTCATTTATAGTGCATTGGAGATGCTATCTGGAAGATTACAAAGAATCAATACACTATTCCTACAAATGGACCCTCCACTCCTAATGAGATCAAGGATGTAGAAAGCAATACTAGAGCCATTGAAGCATTGGTGAGCACTCTGACAGATTCAGAGGTGGCTAATGTGGTAGGCCTGCAGACATCTCATGAGATCTAGATAAAGCTGTAAACTTTGTATGAAGGAGATACACAGGTAAAGATGGCTAAGCTACAAAGTATAAAAGGTAAGTATGAAAACCTGAAGATGGGTGAAGATGAGAATATTACTTCTTTTATGCAAAGAGTAAATGAGATAGTGCTAGGTATTAAATGTGTCAGTGGTTCAGTAAGTGAAGATGAAATTGTGGCTAAGATACTCAGATCCTTACCTCCCTCCTACAAGTTAAAAGTTCATGTTATTGAAGAGTTTATGTCTGTAAACAAGATGACAAGAGAAACATTGATAGGAAAGTTTCCTGCTTTTGAAATAAGTGAATTTGGTGAATCCAAACCAAAGACTAAATTTGCATTCAAAGCTACTGTATCTGGAAGCTACAAGTGAAGTTACAGTCCTGGAGAGAGTTCTAGAAGGGCATCCAAATATGATGAAGAAATGAAATAGATCGAAGACCAAGATAGAGAAGTTCTAGAACTAGAAGCACTCATTGCAAAACAAGAAGGAAGAGGAAAAGGTAAGTATGAAGATGTATTACCTATTAAATGTTTTTCATGTAGTAAAATAGGTCACTTTGCATCAAGATGTCCTAAAAGAGTTACTAGGTCTAAACCTAGAAAACCTAGATTTCAGAAGAAATGCTACTTTGCTAAAGAAGTAGTAACAGATGATGAGTCTGATAAAGATGCTAGAAATGAGGATGATTGGGCTTTTATTGCTACCATTGAAAATAAGCCTGAACCTACTAAATCCACTAAAGAAATGAAAGCTCTTACAACCCGGGTTGAGGAGAAAGATGAATGGGTCATTGATAGTGGATGCTCACATCATATGACCAGTGACAAAATCAAGTTTGTGAATCTAGAAGAGTATGATGGTGGGGTTGTGATATTTGGAGACAATAATGCTTGTGTGATTTGTGGTAGAGGCTCTATTAGACTTGGTGGTAAAGAAAATATTGATGATGTTCTCTATGTTGAAGTCCTAAAGCATAACTTGTTAAGTGTTGTACAGATGGTGCATAAGGGATATGATCTACAGTTCAAGGATAGAAAATGCCAGATTCATGGAAAATTTGGAAACATGATTGCCACTAGTGTGCAGACTAAAGGTAACATCTTTCATTCGAATACTGCTAATGGTAGTTGCTTAATTGCTCAAGTAGATGAAAGTTGGTTATGTCATAAGAGATTGTGTCATGTAAAATTTGACAACATCATTAAGATAAGTTCCACTCAAGTAGTAAGAGATCTTCCTAAATTAGTGAAGCTTGCTAATGTAATCTGTCAACAATGTCAAATGGGTAAACAAACTAGAGTTTCCTTCCAAAGAAAGAAATTTCACTCAAATAATGTGTTAGAACTGTTACATACTAATTTGTGTGGTCCCTCTAGAGTTAAGAGCATTCATGGAGAAAGATATTTTATGCTTGTCATTGATGACTACTCTAGAATGATTTGGTTTTCCTTTTTGAGAGAGAAAAGTGAAGCATTAGATAAGTTCAAAAGCTTTAAGTCCATGGCAAAAAATGAAAAAGGTCTAAAGATCAAATGCTTGAGATCTGACAGAGGTAGAGAATTCCTTTCAAAAGAATTCAATACTTACTGTGAAGAGCATGGAATTAAAAGACAGCTATCTACTCCCTGAACCCCTCAACAAAATGAAGTTGTAGAAAGAAAGAATAGAACAATTTTGGATGCTACCAGAACAATGATGGTGGAAGGAAATGTGCCTCAGATGTACTGGAGTGAAGCGGTAAGTACTGTTGTATATACCTTGAATAGGTAAATGTGAATGGTAATTCTATTAAAACTCCTTATGAACTATGGTTTGGTCATAAGCCTACTATCAAATACTTCAAAATCTTTGGAAGAAAATGCTATATCAAAAGAGATGATGACATAGGAAAGTTTTATGTTAGAAGTGATGAAGGAATCTTCCTAGGTTACTCCACAAAGAGCAAGGCATACAGATGCTACAACAAAAGACTGAGAAAAGTAATTGAAAGTGCAAATGTCAAGCTGGATGACTATTCAGTCAAATCTTCTAGAAGATGCAGCTATGATTTAGATGAAGACATCATGAACGAAGGGAAGAATTTACAATCACCAAATCTACTTCAGATTATTCCATATGTTTCGATGAAGCAACCACAAGTTGTTTCAGTAAATCAAGTCAACCAAGAAGCGCAGTCAAGTGCAACTACACAAGTAAGTTCAAAAAACACATAATTCTGAGAGAGTCCTAAAACTCCAATGTATGTAAAGTTGAATCATTCTGAAAGTCAAATCATAGGAGACAAGAGAAAAGGAGTGCAACTAGAAAGAAAATTGCTGAAGAATACTATCTGATTTCCAAGATTGAACCTAAGAATGTCACTGAAGCTATGAAAGAACTGTCATAAATTGAAAAGAATGACACATGGACACTGGTTCTTAGGCCCAAAGACAAAAATGTGATTGGCACTAAGTGGGTATTTAGAAACAAACTAAATGAAAAATGGTGAAGTGGCCTAAAATAAGGCGAGACTCGTATGTAAAGGTTACTCCCAAATGGAAGGTATAGATTTCAAAGAGACCTTTGCTCCTATTGCTAGAATTGAAGCAGTAAGACTATTTCTTGCTTATGTTGCTTACAAGAACTACAAAGTTTACCAAATAGATGTAAAGTCTGCATTTCTAAATGAGGAACTTGAAGAAGAAGTGTATATTGAACAACTAGATGGATTTCAGCAAATAGATAAGGAAGACATGGTTTGCAGTTTAAAGAAAGCCTTGCATGGACTCAAACAAGCCCCTAGATCCTAGTATGCTAGACTAGACAAATACCTATTGAAGCTTGGATTCTCAGAAGGTGTTGTTGACAGTAACTTATATTTCAAGATAGATCATGATAAGGAGTTAATCATAGAAGTTTTTGTTGATGATATCATCTTTAGTGCAGATGATAATTTGTGCATGAAGTTTGCTGATGAAATGAAGAGTGAATTTGAGATGAGCATGATTCGTGAAATGCAGTTCTTTCTAGGATTGCAAGTTTCACAATTGGATCAAGGGATTTTCATATCTCAGTCTGAGTATGTGAAAGAATTGTTAAAGAAGTTTGGTATGGATGATTCCAAACTGGTTGGTACACCCATGATAACTGGATGTAAGTTGACACAAAATGATGATTCTCCTAAGGCAAATCAAACTAGATATAGATCAATGATTGGAGGATTACTTTACTTGACACAGATAAGGCCAGATATTATGCATGTTGTATGTATGGTTGCAAGATTTCAAGTTGATCTGAAAGAATCACATGTAACTATTGTCAAATGAATTTTTAGATACTTGAAGGGAATTGCTGATTTTGAAATTTAGTATTCAAAGGATGATGATCTTACACTATGTGCTTATACAGATGTTGATTGGGCTAGTGATGTGGATGACAGAAAAAGTACTAGTGGTGGTGCTTTCTTCCTTGGGAAGAAGCTGATATCCTGGTTAAGCAAGAAGCATAGCTCTATTTCTCTATCCACTGCTGAAGCAGAATATATTGTTGCTGCAAATAATTGTACTAAGGTGCTATGGATGAAACAAATGTTGAAAGATATCAAGGTGATATATGAGGAACCTATTGAAATATACTGTGACAACTCAAGTTCAATAAATATATCAAGGAATCCAGTACTACATTCGAAGACCAAGCATATATCAATCAAGTTTCACTTCTTAAGGGAGAAAGTGAATGAGAAGGAAGTTAGACTGGAGTATGTGCCTATAAAAGAACATATTACAGATATCTTTACAAATCCATTGCCAAAAGATACTTTTGAGTATCTCAAAGGAATGCTAGGGGTAGTTACCCCTCCTGACAATAACTAAATGATGTACTTATTTGCATCAATCCATGAGCTACATTGCTATATTTCAATCCAAATTGATGTTTTTGTGGCTGCTACTTAGGGGGAGTAGTTAGATGTACAGAGATATGACTCAGAGCATGTGTGTGGAAAGGTCATCATTACCTTTTCCATTGATGTCAAAGGGGGAGAAATGTAATGTGAAAAATGTAAATATCAAAGGGGAAGAAGTGCAGAATGAAAAATCTTTCCAAGAAGAAGAGCAATTGTGCAGTGTGTTAGGATGATGGTATTTTTCACATCATGTGTTGCCATCAATGTAAAAGGGGGAGATTGTTGGGAAATTGTTGGATGGTGTGATGTGATGTTGATATGTGGTTGTTATTGATGTCAACACTATTAGCATTTGATATTCTAAGTGTTGTATATGTCGAGGATATTGAGAAAATTATAAGTGAATGTGTTCCAAGTTCCTAGTGGAACTGTGCAGGTCATGAAGGCATTATGTTATGTACATAAAAGGTTAGTTTTTTTGGATCAAATGGTTTAATATTGAGTATTTCTAGATCATCTACTAGAAGTTTCGGAGGTCCGCATGAATTTGTGTGTAAGTTGTGTTCTAACAGTGTTTTGCTAGTCTCTATCAGAGTTTCTAACTAAAGATTGTATGTTCCATGTTATCTCGATTGTCGTAGATGTCTCTCTGCTATTTCTTAGTGTTTTCAGATGTCTCTAGTTCATCCTCTATCTTTTTGGTATGTCCACATGATCCGGTGAAGCTCGTGATTAAAAATATTTTCTTGTGCATGTCTCATTTTTCTTGTTCTTGGTCGATATGTTGATGCTAGCGTGTTCTGGATGTTTGAGGCGGGATTAATTGGAGTATTCTTGTTTTGGAGAAGTGAATTTGGGTCCCCACTATGTTGTGGCCAACCTTGGTGGGTGCACATTGAAAATTTAATTGTGAATTTAAGCCGACATTGAAAATATATTATTTTCCTCTAGCCGACTTTTTTATGGTGAAATCTTTGTGGTAGATATATAAGAAGCAGTTTTTTGGAGTATGCGAAGTGTGGTTAGTGTGTCGGGTATGCATTGTGTGCTCTTGTGTGCATAAGTGTGAATATCATTGAAGAGAAAGTGTGTAGAAGGTTGAGTGAAGTATGCAGAAGTATTGTGCCTAATTGGAACTATAAGTAGGCTTGGACAGAAGCCATTCTCTCAATTCAAATTTTTGAATGGTTTTAATTTGAATCTTTTTGTAAGATAGTGAGTCTTCTAGTTGTAATTGAGCAGTGAGCTCTAGGCAGTGATCCTGAATGCATGTGCATTCCCCTTATTATCCTTCTTTATACTTTTAATAGAGTATAATCTTGTGGACTGACATCCATTGTGGCTTTTCCCCTAATAGGGTTTCCACACAAAAATCTTGGTTTTCTTTGTCTCTCTGATGTGTTAATTGATTATGGTTAATTTTTTATTCATCAAATATGAGATTAAAGTTAAGTTTGTAAATTTTAAATTTCTGTGACAACTAATTCACCCCCCCTCTCAGTTGTTTGTCCTTGCTTTTGCCAACAATTTAAAATTTTGAAATCAAAATACCCCATAAAGGTTTCCGACTTGCATTGGTGTCAACATATAAAATCAAGGAGCAAATAATGCCCCTATGGTCAATTCCATCTACACCAAACAATTTGATTGTTAAAACATTGCAATTTTTTTATATATATGTTCATTAAAAACACGTGTGCTTAGTGTTACAATGTTAATTATGATTTTTTTGTTTTAATTTAATATTATGGATTGGTTATCTCCATAGCTTTTACTAATTCTATTAGATTTATATAGAATTGAACATTGAAAACAAAGAAATTTCATGAAAATATTACGCACAAAGAAACAATCAAAATCAACGAAATAGAAAATACAATTCTCCTAGACCACCAAGTAGTATTTTTTAGGCTTGATTAAAAATGGCAGAGCAATGGTCACATCTCAAAAATGACAGGATTCCTCCTCCTTGTGGCACCCAAGGCTATAGCAGACAGGTTCCCTACCACCGTGGACCCACAGGTAATCTGATTTGGCAACATGTAAGGTGTGGATCATATGTTATAAGGCATAGATTTAACAAACCAAATTGGGTCCCTTTCCACACTCACAGGAGATTGGTTATAGGCAAGCGGGAAATCCTTGACAGCTATAAATATGATATATCCATTCATACAAAAGAGGAAGATTTCAAACAGAAACAATATAAAGTTAATTTAGTGTTTTTGGATCGGCTATGCAAAGAAAGTGAAGCTAATCTTCGATCAAGCAAATATGAAAATCTATCATCGACTAGGGTTTTAACAAAATCAGAAGGTTTTCTTCAAGGAAGATCCTTTAAATACCATGAGCCCCAACTAAGAGGTGTCCCCTTCAACCCACAACATCAATAGATACATTTGCAAGGTAAGAAGAATTATTATTATGTCAAACAAGGAGAATTCCAAAAGGGAGTGAATGAAAGGAACAATGGCAATAGGAATGGTGAAGATCAAAGTAAAAGGAATTTTGAAAGGAAAAAACTCTAGAGAAAGCCAAGTGTTCAAGACAATTTTCTAGAATCAAAGGGAAAGATACACACTGCTCCAAAGCAAAATGAAGAATATGCAAAGCAAGAGGCTGAAATGCAAGACTATCATACAAGAACTTCAAAGATCACTTACCAGCCAAAGGGTAATAAAAGGATTGGAAAGAAGGGAAATAGGAACAAAGGATGAAGCAATAAAAAGGCTTCACTACAATGGAGGTGTAAGGATATCAAGCAAAATGAAACCCCTTTGCAAAAATTTTTGCAGCAACAAAGTAAGATCAATACAAGGGATGCACAACAAAAGGGTATTGTTCATATTACCCTATCTAAAGATCTCTTACAACCACATGTTCAAGATCTTTGGCAATGAGTGCTCATATGTAATTTCTAGAATCACACCTTAGATTTATAGATACTAAAAGATCTTTTATTTGAAGAATGGGAAGGAGCTTTGTAGATTTTTTATCTAGATCATTATAAAGGTGTCTTTGTTGTACTTTTTGATTTAAAGTCACATAGAAATCAAATTTTCAAAGTAAAGTCCTAGGTTTTTGAAGGATCTGGTCTATCTATGCAACTACGGATACTGTATTGTGAAGTGTTGAAATGTGTAAATGAAAAAGAAATAGATACAACACGATCAATGAAACATTATATTAGAGAGAATTCAAATAACAATTTAATGGAATTGAAACAAACAAATTCTCTAAAGTCGTCCCATTGTTTCTTATCTCCAATGACTCGTTAAATCATAATGGCTCTCAGATTATTTGTGCACTATGACCTTTAGAATGACAACCTGAAGAATGGAATGTTGGAAAATGCAAGAAATCTATTCCTACATGATTGATTGCTAAACTATATGATAATGTTGCTATGATAATGGTGCAGGAGCACCTAAGGAACAACAGGCAGTTTCTTAGGTAAAGAAGAAACCTAGAGGGTTAACTTTTGTTTTGGTTTTCATAAGGTCAAGTAGACCATTTAGTGTTGAGCTTAGAGGTTTTTTTTATCTTTGGGAAAAATGGTGTCAAGAGTTCATAAGTTTAGTAGCTCATTTTTGCTGAATGGTAAAAAGTTGCCAAAGGTTAGAAAACACATTGGGTTTTATAACTTTTGTTTTAGGTCATCAAAAGGCTCGACCCAAGAAGCTAAAATATTTTTGGAGCCTATTTAAGGGATGACTCGGCCCTGGAGTAGGGTTGGAAGATTTAGTGTTTCGGTGAAATTTTGTAAAATTGAAGGAAACAACGTTCTAAGAGGTAGTTTTCTGATTTTTGCATCAAAATTGTGCTTTAATGGAGTAAACCTACTGTTATTTTTTTTGTAGAATGTAGTGTGATTTTTGTGCAAGCTTTGTGTGCTATCCATTTTTCTTTGTAAATCATTTCATCTTTTATTTGTAAATAGTTTATTTTTTGTCTTTTTCTGGCCTGAATCAGGCAGTTTTGAGAGAATGGAGTCCTAGAGCACTGTCCCACCATAAAAATTGTACGGACCTTTGGGAATAGTGACTAGGATCCCTTCATGTAAATATGATAGCTTGTAGGTTTTTTTTGAATGCAGGAGCTGCTAGCAATGTCTTGCCCTAGGCAAGCCAGGCAGGGTCCAGCTAGGGAAGACAGGGAAAGAAAGACACATATCTTGCAGGGGAATTAAGATATTGAAGAAATTCCTTTTTGTGAATTTTTTTGAGGGTCTTGGAAATGCATGGTAGTCAGGAGGGGGTTCTTTCAAGTCATTTGGTGGGAGAACTTTTTGACAGTCTAAAAAAAGTCTGGAAAAGCTTAAAAACCCTAGGGTTTTGACCATTTTTGTGTGTGGATAGTGTACGGGCTGTGCAGGATTAAAACCCTAAAAATCTTTGAGGTGTGGGCATGAGAATCACAAACCCCAAATGAAGAATCCAGTTTTTTTGGTGGGTTTTGAATAAAATTGCATTTTTCTCTGTTAAGAGGCCTAATTGGGGCTCTAGGCTTGTAGCCTTTTCTACCCTAGGAAGGGATTTGTGAAATCGATGGTTAGTTGGAGTTTTGTGATGAAACAAGAACCCTAGATTGATTACCTGGAAGCAATTACAACATTTACACACCCCTGCAAGAATCAAATTGGATGTTGAGAGGATTTGGCCTATAGGAAGGAATAAGGGTCAATGGTGAGGTTGTGGCAAAACACCAAGATTTGCTTGGTAGAAGGAAAGTGTGTTGATAGTGGGGTTGGTCAGTAGGAGTAGTGGCACCTAAACCTAAGGCAAGACCACTAGGACAAGGTGGAAGAGACACCTAGGAGTTCTTAGGAGCAAGGACTCAAAGCATGGGGCAATGAGTGCCTCATCCAACCCCATCCTATCAGATAATGATGTTGTGATAAGGATATGATGCTAAATGATTTGATGCAAATACTGTATGAAAACTACCATGATAACTAAAATGAAGCTAATATAAAAGCCATGATTATAAACTAATATGCTTCTAAAATGCTAATTGCTAAATGCTCACAAATGCTCTAATGAAAATTTTGTAGAGTAAGATTGCTCAAAGTTGGGATTCTTTTGCTATAGAATGGGGTTGTATTTATAGATTTTCCGAATTGTATTTATAGATTTTCTGAAGCATATTCTGATGTGGCAGCAAGCAACGGTTAGGATTTTAGTTGGAGAAATCAAAGGTGGAGACTGAAGAAGTTAGAGAGAATCAAGGAGAGTGTTCCCTTTAGTAAAACAATCTACCAAGTCTTAGGAAGAATAAATGAAAGAAGAGAGCCAAGTGTCCCAAAGTTCTTTCAAAATTTGTTCAAGATAATGCTAAATTAAATATTTGACATATTCAATTTGTTGAGACACATGATGAGGTGGAAGAAGGAAAAAGTTGTAGAAATGTGACTAAATTCAAATTTTAGAATTTAAATTTAATAAGAGTAAATTTAATTAAATAAAACAAACTATTTAAATTTTTTTATTTAATTAAGATTAGAAGAATGTGATTTAAGATAAAAGAATTAGGAAATGAACTATAGAAATAACTTTAGAATTTATTTATATATAGACGAATTAAAAGGTCGATTAATTAAATAACTTGTATTTAATTAATTAATTATCCAGATCGATTTTAGGTGTATACATTTTTCCCTTCTTTGAAGTGATGTGTTTACACATTGCTTCAAAGAAAATTTTGTTGATAGTGCTAACAAAAAAAAATTGGTATGCCCCATACACTAGTTTTCAAGTGATGATGAATATATGCCCCCTTGGGAGATAAATCGACGAATTTTTGAATTATTACAATTTTTTTGGAATTTTTGTGATTTTGATGAATTTCAAATTTATGATGCTCAAATTTTATGGTGTTGAAACGATTTATCTCCCAATAAATAATATTGCACCTGCCAATTTGATTAATTCATGCCCTGTGTTGCCTCCTTGTGTTTGATGTTTGATGATCACCTCAGCTATTGATTTGATGATGTTTGATATGATAGTTGATGATTGATCTCATGATAGGTGAGAATCAATGATAGGATGATGATGATGATTGACCCCATGATAGGTGAGGATCAATGATAGGATAGATAATGATGATTGATCTCATGATAGGTGAGGATCAATGATAGGATAGGTGATGATTGACCTCATGATAGGTGAGGATCAATGATAGGATAGATGATTATTGAACTCATGATAAGTGAGGGTCAATGATAGGATAGGTGATGATTGATTGATATGTTGATTTGCGATATGTTATGATCATAGGAGGATTTTCGCATCTGGTGCAGAAGAATTCAGATTTGATTGGGGGATGTGGTTTGACTTCTCTGATTGATTGATATGCCATAGTATAGGATAGACAAGGGACTTTTGATTGCTTTGGTTGAGAGATAGATTGATGTACTGAGACTTGATGTATACATTTATTCAGAGATGTTATGATATTCTGCCATTTTTTTTTATGACGTACCACTCCATATTTTATGATATCATTATACACTTGACATTTTTTTTGAGATTATATATGAGATACAATCAATACTTATTGATCTACATGTTATCTACATGCTCTTTTTATGATGGATACTTATGATGGATGCATTTTAATTTTTGTTCTATATTTTATGTGATGCCTATGTGATTATGCCATGGTTATGTATGGATGCAATGATAATGATAATGCATGGTTTATGATGTTTTTATGCAATATGGGATGGATTTTGATTATGCGAATGAGATGCAATGTATGTTATTTTTGTATTTTTATAATATAAATATATGATCTAATGCATGGTGGATGATTGATGATAATGTTTTCCAATATATGTATAATATGATCATGTTTATGTAGTTATATGTGAGTGATCTTATTTTTGTTAATGTCAAATGTACTCAATCCATTGATGAGAGAGATAAAATCATTTTGAAGTTTTCCAACCTTGGAAAAATCTATAATGCAGATGCAAAACTAATATGGATATAATATATCAGGCGGGGGCTCTAGCTCGGTTGGCTAAGTAATTTCGTTGCGGCTCTGTTGGTCACGAGTTCTAGTCTCCCCCCATCCCGTGGTACCAGAGGGCGTGTCGCACCAGCGCCGCCGGTCACGTTAAAAATTTTACCAGGCGCACTGCAGTTTATAGGGGGTCGTGCTACCCGATTCCTGCAGTCTAAAAAAAAAATAAAAAAATATGGATATAATATATCTTAACCAAGCAAATCTAAATATGCAAAGTTGTCATTTTGTCAGCCAAATTTTTATGCTCGGTATCATCATTTAGCCTTTTAATATGTTAAAAGTTAGTACAAACATCGATGGTATAATTAGCCCATGATGACCTGAGTACAACTTCCATGGATTTTTTATATTGCAAGGTAATACAAGCATCTAGGCATAATTTAACCGAGATGACCTAAGTATTGCTTGCGTAAATAGACAAGAGTTAATCCTTTTCCTATGCAAATTCGGAATGCCATCAATGATACTTTGTAGAGCATGTCCTGTGACCATTTACACAATAGTAATTATTAACTCATAGACAACAGATAGAAAAATCATTCTTGATCATAGCTTCTCTAGTTCATGACATCCTTGAGTTTCTTCAAAGAAATTTCAACAAAAATCAAGATACAATAGTTGAACATTCATGGTAAAGTGAAAAAACCATGATTCAAAAGAGTATCATCCATTTAAATTTGTTTGGATTGATTGTGTTGTTGATTTGGATGGTTGATGTGTAAAGTTTGATGATTGATGTTCAATGTTAAGTTGCACTATGATCGTTGTGTTTGTTGTGTTGTTTGACTGTTGCTTTTCTATTAGTTTAAGCTCAAAGTTTATTGCCCCTTGTGAGTTCAAGATTTTTTTCCCATTGAGAACCAACCATTTATTGCACTTTTTCTGATTTTATGATTTTTTTGTATTTTTCAGGTTTTTTAGATTTTTTTTTTTTGGATTTTTGATTTTCTATATTTATTTTTATTGGATTTTTCAGGACATTTAAGATGGAATGAGATGACCAAATTTCTCCCTAATCTCATCAAGAATAGAGAAAGGAAATGGGACATGGATTTTGATAAGCTAGGAGATATGGAATGGAAGAATGCAAGGATAGGGATAATGAATGGGATGATCAAGATCAACTAGATAGGATACAGACACAATGCCCAAGTAATTTGCTCCTATTCCTCACCAAGACCAAGGAAGGGAAGAAAGTATGTATTTAGAAAGAATGATGGAATATGGATAAGGTGAAGGATATGGTACGGAAGATATAGATAAAGTGTATAGGATAAGATATATGATGTTCAAGAAGATTCGTAACCTTGTCAAGATCAAAGGTGGAAATGTAAGGAATGAGCATAGAGAGGATAATGACCATGAATGATAAGATGGATGAAACTTTCCCCCAAGTGTAGAGTGCAAGAGGAATATGGATGATAGGGAGATGGAGGAAGGACTAAAGCATCAATTTTCATGACTAATATCCCTCAAATATGTGCTCTAATAAATCATGGAAATGAGGATTAGACTCATAAATGCTAGCAAATTAATGGTATGATGGAAGAATCCTAGGACTTATGCAAAGGTTTGGATTAAAGTAGAATGATGGGGGATGAGTGATGGATAATGGATAGGAGGTTGGAAGGCCTATTGATGGATAGATGGAAAGGATGGCAAGATCAACATTGGAACACACCTTGAAGGGTGCTGGAGTGATGGAGGAGAAATGGATTTGGAAGGTGATAGGTTTTTATATGGAATATAGGAGGAAGCTTTTGGAATAGAAAATTTGGATGCCAATTTAGATTTTATTGCTTCTATGAGACTTTTAGGAATCCACATAGCTTTTGACTTTGATTTTTGCTTTGTGGGCCTTTGTGGCCTTTGAGATTTTTCTCTTTGCTTTATGGACCTTTGTGGTCTTGGAAATTTTTCTTTTTTCTTTGATGTGCCTCTGTGGCCTTTTAAAATTTTCTTTTGATTTATGGACCTTTGTGGTCTTTGAAAATTTTATTTTTTCTTTGATGCGCCTTTGTGGCCTTTTTTATTTTTCTTTTGATTTTGGATCAATTTTATTTTATTTTTCCATGCCTCTTCGATGAGACATGTTGATCCTTTCATACATGTGGATTTTGATATGGAATATTTTGATATTTGGCACCCAAATTTCTTCCAAGAGCAATGGGAGGGGTGGATTGAGATGAATGGTATGGAGGTATCATGGGTGAGTTACTGTAGGTAAAATTTTGAAAGGGCATCAAGGATGTGTGCCTTTGTTGTTCCTAAGGAATAGGATATGGACGGATGTAGCGCCCCAATATGGATGGATAGGTTGATGTCCTAGGCTTTGGATGATAAGGACCTAGGATAGATGGAAGTTTTGATGGACTAGGATACTTAGGTTTATTTTGATAGAATTTTGACTTACAATGGGTACCAATGTCTTGAGAATGAGGTGTATAACCAAGGCCATGATAATATGGATTTTCTCTAATATAAAGGGGTTCTAGGATACCTTGTTCATGAAGGCCTAATCCTTTGCCTTTGTGGTTCATACTTTGACACATTCATTTACCAATGGGATATATATTGTTTGTGAAACAAGATGTGAGTCCATTTTGTGGAGGATATGATATGGATGAAAGGATAGGTGTTGGAAGTAAACCGAAGTGGATAAAGGTGGAGGATCCCAATTTATAGGTGTGGGGTTCATGGATAGCTTGTATAGGTGTGATAGGATCTTGACATTGGGATGATGGGGTACTTTTATCTTGACTTGGAAAAGGATCACAAGGTGTAGGAGATAAAGTAGCTTGCTCTTTATTAGGTATGGAATCATCACGATGTGGTATGAAAGGCATATCTTGATCTTGATAAGGAATGGAATCATGAGATTTTGTACAAAGAATATATTGATCATCAGATAGTAGAACATCATTAGATAGGATTGAAGAATTATCATGCTCCTGGGATGCAATGGAATCATGAGATGGTATGGATTCATTAGATGGGGTGGAAGGAGGACTTGAAAAAATACTTTTCTCTTGAGATGGAAGGGAATCATCTTGGATGAAAAATGAAATGAGGGGATCATCATAAGATTCTTAAGAGATGGGATCTTGGTCAAAGATTGGAAGGGTTTGTGGAATTTTAGTACCATTGAATGTAGAGAGTATGATAGGAGAGGGTGGTTGGGTGTAATCATTAATTTGGATCAAATAATCATGAGGTTTATCTTTGCTTATGGTGGATGGAGATAGATGCATGACATGATAGGATTGTTCAATATTAGTTGTGTTTGAGGACTTAGATTTGGGCTTCTCATTTAGCCTTTGCAAGAATTAAAAAACATTGAACTTGGATGATGTAGTCTTTGGTGGAGAAGGTATCATGCTCATATTTCTATTAGATGGATAAGGACAAGTTTCTTGCAACGAATATCTCTTTGTTGTTCCCCTTTGCATTTCTTGAATCTATTGTTAAAGATTTTGCATTTGTTGAGTTAAAACAGTCATTGGATCTAGGGTTCGTAAATCAGTTTCTATTTTCTTGGAAGCTTCTTTCAATTTTTTTACATCGAAGCCATTGGGCAGTTGCACACATTGGTTTTCCAACATCAAAAGGTATTTCTCTCCATCTTTTTTCTATAATTTTCTTGATCAATTTGTGAAATTAAAGGTCTTGTTGAGCTTGTTGAGTGTCTTCATTAGTGATTTCATCTATTTCAAGTTGGTGGAATCTGTGAAAGGGGTTTTCTTCTGCTTCAGCCATGATGGTTTGAGTTTCAATTTCCTTTTCTTTGAGTTTTTTCTTTTGTGATCTTGTTAAAATGGGCATACAAGTTTTAAATTTTTACTAAACTTTGATCTTTGTTTGAGAAATGCCAATGATAATAACTAAGTCAAATAAGATGAAAAATCCTATTGATAAGACTAAGTTAAATATGATTGTATAGGGTTGTTTCATGATGAAGGATGACAGATATTGATGGTGAAACTTAGCTTAATAATCAAATGATAGGTTTGATGATTTAGGCACTTTAAGGTGGTATATCCTAGTTTAGTTAAATAATTTCACTTGCAAATACTAGTTTCTTCAAGTTTAAACCTGTGTTGTGACTGAAGAATGATTTTATTTTGAAGAGGATCCCTACCTATAGTTCAAATTGCCAGATAGATGGTGAATTTAGCTCTCTGGTTTAATATTAACCAGATGCGCTAAAATAGGGTACAAATGCGCTAAAAGATGGAATGGATGCGCTAAAACAGAGTACAGATGCGCTAGAAGATGGCATGAATGCACTAAAATATGGCTTGGATGCTCCAGAAAATGCCCTAGATGTGCTAAAAGATGAACCAGATACTCCAGAAAATGCCCTAGATGCGCTAAAAGATGAACCAAATGCTCCAGAAAATTCCCTAAATGTGCTAAAAGATGGACCAAATGCTCCAAAAAATGCCCTAGATGTGCTAAAAGATGGACCAAATGCTCCAGAAAATTCCCTAGATGTGATAAAAGATGGACCAGATGCTCTAGAAAATGTCATAGATGCACTAAAATATGGACCATATGGTCCAGAAAATGCCCTAGATGCACTAAAAGATGGACTAGATGCTCCAGAAAATGCCCTAGATGCACTAGAAAATATTGGTTATGCTTTGAAATAGGGAATGCATGCGCTACACTAGAAATTGTTTACTATTTTGACAGTATGTTTGGTTTTCTTGTTTCCAACTCAGTGAACTAGGTGTTTCTGGTGAGTGATCTTCTGAACAATAAGTTTGACTGATTTTTCTTGTTTGTTAACCATGTGAATTAAGTGTTTTTAAATGGATGGTCTCTTGAAAAATGATTTCAAACACAGCAACAAGTTGTAAAATAGTTGTTTCAAGCCTATGATCTAAAAATTAAGTGTATGTTCAAGAATCTGGTATGATTCCTTTAATTTCCACAGGTATTAAACAAGAGCAAATAGATCAAACACTCCTAATGTCAAGGGTCATTATTAATATCATAGCCCACATCTTAGAACTATGTAAACTCACACAGCTCTGTCACCCCCTAGAGGGTGCCTATGTTTTTTCCTTTTCCAAGTCTTCACCAAAGTTGAATCCTCCACTTTTGGCCAATAATCCCTAATAGTTATATGGTGAGTGTCTTGGGGGTAGATTCTTCCCTCCCCTTGCATTGTGAATATTAAAAATGTTTGGAGACTGAATTGGTTGGCTTCTCCACTTAAATTTTGTAGTAAGGGTTTTCATTCAGTATGGCAAATGATAAAATCCCGTAGGAGACCTCCCAACCTTTAGAACAAAGGCTTTGGGGATGGTTATCAATGTACACTACCGTTGAATGTGAGTTTCCTTATATTCACTTTTGATTATAGTGGGTCAAAAAACTTGGCTTTAGTTGTTCCCACTTAGGTCATTCTCGTAGGGTGAGTACTTTTTCCCACTACGGCAGGCCTTCTAAAGGTGCTATCAAAACATGAAAGAGTGATTCTGGAATTCTGGTCACCCAATGAAGGGGAGAGCATAGGCCTACCACTTTACAAGCACAGTAGATATGGTGTTCATTAACCTCTTAATTAAACTAGATGCCTAATTTAATCAAAAGAAGACAAAAATAACTCCAACCCCTGCAAACACCATCAGTAGTTTCAGATAATTGTCTCTGACAAGCGTATTAAGCACCTGCAACATAGAAAGTATATATCAGTTTCCAAAATTTTGAATTTATGCAAAGAAAACCAAATGCGCTAAAACAAAGACCATATGCGCTAAAAGATTACACCGATGCACTAAAAGAACTACTGAATGTGCTAAAAGATAGATTGGATGTGCTAAAAGATAGACTAGATGCGCTAAAAGAATTATTGAATGCACTAAAAGATAGACTGGATGTGCTAAAAGAACTATTGAATACGCTAAAATAACTACTGAATGTGCTAAAAGATAGACTGGATGCACTAAAAGACAGACTAGATGCACTAAAAGATGATTTGGATGTGCTAAAACAGGGCCCGGATGCGCTAGAAGTCACAATCTATGTGTTGAAAGAAGCCATGGGTGCACTACATAGAAATTCATGACCAAATCTATAAACAAACTTTCCAAAAAACGTTAATAAAAATAGGGCTAGGGCGCCCCACGTTGAGCGCCAAAATGTATTGTGAAGTATTGAAATGTGTAAATGCAAAAGCAATAGATACAACACAATCAATGAAACATTATATTAGAGAGAATTCAAATAAAAATTTAATTGAATTGAAACAAACAAATTATCTAAACTCGTCCCATTGTTTCCTATCTCCAAGGATTTGTTAAATCATAATGGCTCTCATAATATTTGTGCACTATGACCTTTAGAATGACAACCTGAAGAATGGAATGCTAGAAAATGCAAGAAATCTATTCCTACATGATTGATTGCTAAACTATATGATAATGTTGCTATGATAATGATGTTGTGATAAGGATATGAAGCTAAATGTTGTGATGCTAATATTGTATGAAAACTACCATGATAACTAAAATGCAGCTACTGGAAAAGCCATGATTATAAACTAATATGCTTCTAAAATGCTAATTGCTAAATGCTCACAAATGCTCTAATGAAAATTCTACAGAGTAAGATTGCTCAAATTTGGGATTCTTTTGTTGTAGAATGGAGTTGTATTTATAGATTTTTCAAAGCATATTCTGATGTGGTAGTAACCAACGGTCAGGATTTTAGCTAGAGAGATCGAGGGTGGATAATGAAGAAGTTAGAGAGAATCAAGGAGAGTGTTCCCTTTAGTAAAACAATCTACCAAGTGTTGGGAAGAAGAAATGAAAGAAGAGAGCCAAGTGTTCCAAATTTGTTTCAGAATTTGTTCAAGATAATGCTAAATTAAATATTTGACATATTCAATTTGTTGAGACACATGATGAGGTGGAAGGAGGAAAAAGTTGTAGACATGTGACTAAATTCAAATTTTAGAATTTAAATTTAATAAGAGTAAATTTAATTAAATAAAACAAACTATTTAAATTTTGTTATTTAATTAAGATTAGAAGAATGTGGTTTAAGATAGAAGAATTAGGAAATGAACTATATCAATAAATTTAGAATTATTTATAAGTAGACAAATTAAAAGGTCGATTAATTAAATAACTTGTATTTAATTAATTAATTATCCAAACTGATTTTAGGTGTATACAGATATTGAATTTCAAATTTGAACAGTTTGTGCCAAAATTTGTTCCATCTTGGATACAGATACATTCTTTAGCCCTAGAATATAGGGAGCTTAAGCTAATTGAAATTTTGGCAAACCATATAGGCATTTTCCTTAAGCATGATTTAGCATTCTTTAGGAATCCAATAAAGCCAGTTAGGTTTTTTGTGTTACTAGATGCTTCAAAACCCTCTCCAAGCTAAATCCATATAAATTCTAAGTATGGCAAGTGGGTTCAGGATGTTATGGTGGAAACTATGGAAAATGCATGTAACATATATCATTCTCTGGATCACACTAAAACAATTTGTCAAGAATTGGGAAGTCTAAGGCACAAATAGTTCAAGAGGAGTTTCCACCAATGTCCACGAAAGTTGAAGTTCAAAATTTAGAACTTTCCATTGGAGATGCCTCTCTCATCCAATCTGTTGATAATGGGCTTTGTAAAATAAGAGGTAGAATAGTTGTAACTTTTTCCATGATATTGGATGTTAGAGTAAGTGATAAAATGGATAAACAGTTGGTGAGAGGTGAAACAAGTTGGGCAAGTGATAAGCTGGCTAAATAGTTGGAGAGAGGTGAAATAATTTGGGCTAGTTTTAAGTTGGCTAAAAAGCTGGTGAAAGGTGAGATCAAGGGTTTAAAAAATTTAAGTGTTGCTATTTCCAATGGCTGGAAGCAATATCAAACAATCTTTTGGTACAATCTGTCTCTTCCCTGAATGTTTGAGCAGCAGATTGATGGAATTGCTAAGGATTTGATTTATGATTCTGGTTTTACTAAACAAAAACAGATTGGTGATAGAGTTGAGGTAGAAAGAAAACATTTTCTTCAAGATATGCAAATAGAAGATGAAAAGCTCTCTTTCTCTCATTATGAACATCTGGATACTGAATCCTTTAGAAATATGATTGAGCAAGAAAATTTTGAAGCCTTGGCTAATAAAATATTGCTTTCTGAAGCTAGTAAACTCATTGATCAAATTTCTGAAGTAGTTGCAAGGGAAGAGGAAGAGTTTGTAAATACATTACCCAATAGTATGGCTATGGAAAAGTTTACTAAATGAAAATATTTTTTGAAACAACATTTACTAGTGAAAGCTCTAAAGTTATGGTACATCAAGATACAAAGGAGGATAATATAGTGCATCAACTAAAGTTGATGCAAAGTTGGTGGTATCAAGGGATAGTGAGTTAGTGGATTTTAGTTACTCTCAAACCTTTTCCATTTCATAGACACCTAGTAATCACTCTGCAATAATGAAATCCCTAGGTAAGAGAGGCAAAAAGTTGCATATCACTAAGCTGAAAGAAGAAATGGCAGCAAGGGTTCAAACAACTTTGCATAGCAAATTATTAATGTTGGAAAATAAACATCTAAGGAGAGCATGTTGCTCTCCTCTCTACTAATAAATATAATATCATGGAATGACAGGACCATTAATGCCTCTAACAAAAGAGCTTAGGTCAAGCAACAACTAGATGCTTGTGGAGCAGATGTCATATTGTTGTAGGAAACCAAAATGTTAGACAATGTTTTTGATTCTTCAATTTAAAAAAGGAAAAAGTGGAATTCAGTTCATTCTCCTACACATGGTACTTTAGGTGGTCTTGTTGCTCTTTGGAATGCTAATATAGTTGTGGTAGATCCAATTAAGAATGAAAGAAACTGGTAATTATTGAAAATTTCACATTTTGATTTGCAATTTCGGCTGCTAAATATCTATGCCCCAACTGCTACAAGGGAGAATAAATTACTTTGGGATATTTTTTCAAATTCCTTGGATGAGCGAAGGGATGATAAAGTAGTATTAGCTAGAGATGTTAATGTTATTACAAGCCTAAATGAAAAGAAAGGTGAATATCTCCACCTCCAAGGGTAATGGAAGACTTTGCATTGTTCATTAAAGATAATGCTCTAATGGATATTTTACCAAAGAAAGGCAATTTTACTTGGACAAATAGAAGAAAATATTTCTCACAAATTGTAGAGAGGTTGGACAGGTTTTTAGTTTCATCAAATCGGCTTGTAGGGAAGAAGGTTATGTCTTCGGAAATCTTACCTTTCTCAGGTTCTAATCACTTTGCTATATCTTTGAATATTGATGTGACAAAATCAATCCTAAAGCCCAAATCTTCCTTCAAATTTTAGAAAATGTAGTTTAGGCATCCTCACTTTCTCCATTTGTTGTGACAGTGGTGGGCTATTGCTCCTTTTGTTAGAGGTTCTAGAATGTTTTAACTATGTATGAAGATGAGTCACATCAAAAAACAAATTAAAGTCTAGAATGTGCATGTGTTTAAGAATATCTTTGAGTAGAAAGAAAAAGTTATCAAAGAGCTTTCAGAAATTAATGAAAAAATCATAGTGCAAGGATTGGACACTATAACTTTTAAGCAACAAAATAAGTTACAATCAGATTAGGTAGAGCTTGTGGCAAGAGAGGAAGTCTATTGGTGACAGAAGTCAAGGGAGTTATGGCTTAAAGAAGGGGACAAAAACACAAAATATTTTCATGCTTCAACGCAGATTAAAAGTCTCTATATACAATTTTCACAATTTAGGATATTTCTACAGGTTTATTCACTATTGAATTTGACTCCATTTTCTGACGAATGTTCATCGATCTTTCGACAAACATTTGTTAGAAAATTGATGAATTGATGAAAAAAATCATCGCTATTTTTTCGTCGAACTTCCGATGACGAATTAAATGTCAAAATAACGGTGCAGATTTGTGAGTCGTTGGCATCATAAAATGACTCAGATGTTCGTCAGAATATTGACGAAAACTTCATGTATCCACTGATGAATTACAACCAAAATGCAATTGCAATGGCTCTTCTGAAGCATCGAAACAACACCAGAATTTCATCACCATTTTGACGAAATGGGAAAGGAGTTATGACGAAGTCTTCATCACAGTTAAGTATCTTCGTTGGACCTTTTCTATGATTCGTCAGTGGCCTTCGTCGAAATTGCGATGAAATGGGAAAGGAGTTACAACGAAGCCTTCGTCGCAGCTAAGCAACTTCGTCGGACCTTTTCTATGATTCATCGATGGCCTTTGTCGAAATTGCGATGAAATGGTCGAGTTATGATGAAGCCCTTGTCGTAGCTATAGCAACTTCGTAGGACCTTTTCGGTGATTCGTCGATGGGTTTCATCGAAATTGCGACGAAACAATGCAATTTTTTTAAAAAAAATATTCATTGAAATGTACCATCGCAGAGACTCTTAGTGATGACCACCGAAGCCAACCCATCCGTGAGAGATAAATCATCGGCACAAAATAGAAAACTCACTCTGATAGTCCATGTCTTGTCGATGACTTCCGTCAGCAAGATAGATCCAATGTCACACTGATCTGACCTCTTCAAGATTTTTAAACACTACTGGTTATCAGGAAGACATTCTGAGGGTCTCGCTGATTAAAAACGTGTCTAAGAGAAACTAAACAAATGGAACCTATTAATTTTCTTATTTTGGGTTCTTTAAATCATAGAATAGATACCATCTTCTTGTGTATAATGTACTTATATTCATATTTGAATTTGAGACCAATTGTCATTGCACATTCCATTTTACTTGCATAGAGTATTCTATAAGCAATATATTGATAATGCCAAATGATTTATGGTGTTGTACAAATCTACCTATCATCACAGTTCTGTTGTTCTCCCCAAGAGAGTCTTGCAAAGACAATTTTACAATACCAAGTGAAATAATATGAAAAGACTTATTTCCATACAAATTAAATGATTATTCTCACAATGGCAATTGTCTAATTACAACAACAATTCCATGAAAGGTTATCCATGCTTCATAAGAGATGATTGATCATACATATAGACTATAAGATGCATAGAAAAAGCATTACACTTGAGAAAAACCAAGGGCTAACAAGGGAAGGAGTTAAGAAACATCTGGATTGAAGAGAAAATGTGTAGGGAAAATGTTGAGCAGTGTCAAGAGAACAGAGCTTGTAGATCATATTCTTGACCTAATCAATCTCTTGAACAACTTAAAAAAATTAAAATACTAACACATACATGAGACATGTAATGAACTTCCAATATTTGCTATCTTTTTCATTAATGCAAAGGTAGGTAAAGGAGAAATAATTATAATTGTAACACTATTCATAGTCTCGTAAATTATGTTCATAATTTGTGTTCAATGGACCTCAATTTTATCATTATACTACCCATCTAATACCATATTTTAATCCAGGGTTCAACTATCTCAGATCTAAAGAAGCACCTTCAATTAACTATTTAAAGTACTATAAAATAAGGTAAGCCTTTTACTTGAGAAATATTGGGTACACTTGTAGGATTAAAGTTCTCTCAATCATCAGGATTTATTGGCACACAAACACAACCTGCAACATATGAAGTAATGGATGACTACAAGTTCGTGAAATGGTCCTTAATATGTGACTGGTTTGAAAATTGATTGGTAGAAAATAAGGTTACAAACAGATCTACATGAAAAATTATGAGGACAATCTACTATAATCATCAAAATAGATGAAAAGTGCAAAGGAAAGAGTCGAGCTACATCTCTAGAGCCTAAAAAAATACATGCAAGAAACATAAAAAAAGAACAAACCAGTTTTTGGATGAATACAAAATGGTGCCTTCAACAAGTGATTCATATGCTTTCACACACACGGGACATTAAGAAGATTTTAGTCTTCCTCGTGAAATTAACTACTTACATAATAAACCTAGAAACCAATATTATATACCTCCATGTCTAGCTGAGGGTAGGTATAAGAGAAAAAAAATTCTTCAATGCAATGCCAAAAAATATCAATGTGTGTGTAGGTTTGTATTACTCAAAATATCATTTCACTACCTAAGGAAAAATACCAAAGTGATGTTTTAAATTCTAATCTTCACATAGGCTCCCTTATTGCTACACATGCATATACAAGCATTATTCGAGCTCTAAACTATTCAAATATTAAGAATTTAATTAGCCATATGATGGAAATTTTTTGTTTAGACATAATCCATCATCTTTTACATATCTTTATTCACTCCTAGCGCTTCAGATAAATTTGTGTAAATGAGACAGAAATGTGAATCTTTTATGACAAAGAAAATTTTAAAAGGAGGGGGGGAGAGCAAAGGGTAGGGGGAAAAGAGAATGCTTGAATGTATAGCAAAGTATAACATTTTGATCATTATAACAATGAAACGAATCTTAATTTTGAAGCATTAATATCATTTACAATATTTATGATCAAGAATGAATGTAAGTAGAGAAACTTTTGCATACCTATAGATGGTACAAAATTTCATGGTTAAGTGGAAGCCTCCCATCAACAACAAGATCCAAATATCCATGTATCCATCTCAATCGAGCCTCTAAACCCTTTAGAGCTATCAATTTTTCCACTAACCTATTATGCACAAAAGTCAAATTTTAGAGTTATGTCACCACTAAAAACAGAAGAAACAGAGCTTTGAAACCAAATCCACACACAACACAATGTGGTATTCATACAAAGCCATACAAACAAACTAAACTCAGAACATTGGAATAGAAACAACTTGAAATTATGATGTAGATCATGGATTTAGGGTATAAAGAATCATTTTTCTACCACCATAGTGAAAATTTAGCACTTTCTTTCATCTTTGCATATTGGTTTGATGCTTCAAACGATGCATTTCTTATATTGAAAAGTGCATTGTACCTTATTGAGCTTCTCTTTGTTTTGAGAATAGTTTAATATTCTCTACTTAACAGGGCCAACCACGTGATGGTGGAAGCTCATTTGGCCCCTCCCCCACCCTCACTTCACTCTCAATTCCCCATACCCAATCATATAACATTAATCATTCATTCATCCATTAATAACATATAACATTCATTCATTCATCCATTAATAACATATAACATTCATTCATCCATTCATTAATAACATATAGCATTCATTCATCCATTAATAACATATAACATTCATTCATTAACATATAGCATTCATTAATTAACATATTCACATTCATTCATTAACATATAATATTCATTCTTTCAGTTTTTACATACTATCAAAAATATGGTTGTCATGATATGATTACAATCACTTTTTTTTGTTTCTTTTTTAAAGCTAAAAAATCTGAAGTGGAGTATCATTTTCTAAATCATCTGTACCCCCTTTAGTTGTTCTGCCCTCTAGTCGTGATCTTAATGTACGCCTAGTCGTCTACTCATGAAGTGGACGCCACTGTAAGGGGGGGTCTGTTGCAATAACAAAGAAATGTTAAACTGATATGTTTTATTATTATTGTTACAAGTATTTCATTAATTACAAGAACATTAGAGTGGTTCTCTTTACCTGATGGGTCCACATCATGTTCCTGAACTTCTATTATAGACTCATGCTCAACATGCCAAACACCCTCTAAATCCTGATCTACAGTTGAAACACAAAAGGTTACATTAATTAATACACCAATTGAAATTAAATATGTTTAAGAGAACATGAGAGTGATCCTCTTTACCTGATGAGGCCACATCATGTTCCTGATCTTCTCTAGCCTGATCATGCTCAACACGTTGATCATGCTCTACATGCTTTAAAGTTGAAACATGAAAGGTTACATTAATTAATACACCAATTGCAATTAAATATGTTTAAAAGAACTTTAGAGTGGTCCACTTTACCTAATGGGGCCACATCATGTTCTTGATCTTCTCTAGCCTGATCATGCTCAACATGTTGATCACGCTCTACATGCTCTAAAGTACCAGGATGCACACCATGACCTTCATCTACAGGTTGTGCTCCACCTTCACCAGGCTGCATTCTAATGTCATGTGCAATATTATCATTGCTTGAATGTTTAAAACAAATAGGCATGTAATTACTTTATGGCGGAAATTAATATTGAATAGATTGCCCAAGTATTCAATTTTAAATAAACTTTCTTGAGTTTATTTACCTACGTGTCAGATGCAGTGGAAGATTGTGTTTTCCCTATCAAGATTCTTAGGCGTTCAACCACTGCTCCATAGTCTTGCTAGAAGGCAATCTTTAGGTCATCTTTTTTGGGAACTCTGTTGAATTCAGAGCCCTACATTTCTACATAATACCATGAATTTTACTTCTATGGTGTGATAAAACCAAAACAAAATTCAATTTATTATTTGGATATAATATTTCATTTATTGATACTTACAATTCATGCGGCTAATTTCATATAACCACCAAAGCCAAGTTTGTATTTCCCATGTTTTTCTAGTCTTTCCTTTGTTTCCTTCGATGTGTTAGGCAACCTATGAAAATTTTGAAATATGTTAGATTATGTAAAAAGAAAGAGTAATCAGTATATAATTACATTGTTGATAGTATCACATACCTTCCTTGGCCCGATGGTGTCTTTCCTTTTTTTCTTTTCATCCTTCTCCTTTCCATCTGACACTAGATCCTTCCACTCCCTCTCTAGAATCATGGGGGGATGCTCATACTTTTTGTTCTTCTCTAAATGTGACCTATATTGGTCCCTCACATACTTTAGATAGTTACCAGCTTTCTTAAGGACCTTGGTTCGGTTGAATGTTTTATCATCGAAGAGCACAACTAAATAGTTAATGAGCTCATCTTTTAAATCTTGATTTTGGGCATTCCACTGTGTACGTATGGTGGGCCCGAAGAGCTCCAATGTAATATAACTTAGATGTTTATAAAAAAATTATTTCCTCCAAAATGATCATGGGATCAATAGTCTAAAAAGAGCGATCAATAAGTAAATTTCAATTGGATTATATATAATAATAATTAAAACATTTTAAAGCACCTGGGACCTTCTCTATCTTTATGGGAACAAAATCCTTGGTCACCACAAATGTGACCGGAATTGTTCTCGTACTAGTATTACGGGAAGATCTAGGAAATGCTGCTAAAATATCACCAGTACTAGTGGCCTCTACATCCCTAGGTACATGTCCTGATGCATGTTCTGGCATGTGTTCACTGCCAGAGAGTGCACTAATGGATGCCTGCATGGTATGTGTTTCCAACATTTCAGATGACAATATAAGCATAGATGATGGGGTCAGATGATGTGATGTATGCGCAAGAAGATCAAGATGGACACTTGTACCAACCCCTATTCCTTGGGCAGCACTTGCAGTACCCTGATCATGGCTAGGAGCATCATGAGGATGCAAAAAATCCTATAAAAACAACACATATTTTAGTTCATGACATAAAAGAGTACAAAATATAACACCATGAATGCACTTATGTTATAATTAAAGACCTCATGACAGCTTACTTGCAAGTTTTGTGATCTCTCAATCAATATTTTAACCCTCTCTCTGATCTCATATGTTTGAGACACTATGAATAACAACTTAAGGATTTCTTCATTGCATTTTTTTTGGGTCTTCCTTATCATATCAAGAGGGTTTGTTGAATAAGCGATGTCATCATCACATAATATTGACTACACCTCCCTATGGATGCTCTCGTCTACTACTGGTGCCTTTCCCCGATCAGTCGACTACAACAAGAATATTAAAAACATTATCAAAATTAACCCAATAAACTTATCAAAACAACATAATAATAAAACATTTTGCTCGTATCTAATTTGTACAATTACAATGAGGTAAACTTGTCGGGTAGAAGTGCCTGAAGATAAATCACGATCTGTGCTCTAGGCCGGAGCCTTCTCTATACGATCAATGTCCCGCTGTGACAAAAATTAAATATAAAAAAACATTACCAAAATGAAACCAATAGACTTACGAAAAAAAACATAAGAATAAAATGGTATATTGGAGTCATTAATTGGAGGTTGGGTAAAATGGTACATAGTACGTACCACCCCTATAGTAACTGTGTTTGTAACTAAGCGATTCAAATTGTAATCGACTAGCAACTCTTCCCCTGCAGTTATTGATTTTACTGCACATACGA
Organism: Sequoia sempervirens; assembly: GCA_007258455.2. Classification (NCBI taxonomy): domain Eukaryota; kingdom Viridiplantae; phylum Streptophyta; class Pinopsida; order Cupressales; family Cupressaceae; genus Sequoia; species Sequoia sempervirens. The sequence continues at coordinate 65,314 of VDFB02377421.1, forward strand.
ATACATGATTTCCCTCGTGCGCCTCGAATATGCAATTGGGTTGCTTATTTGTTGACCTAGGTCATGTACTGTTTATAAACCATGCAATATTCGTTGATGCTTTTGGCCTTCCGTCAATGTACATAGCCACTCCTTTATTTTGATCCTTATCTTTTAGTTGTATATAATTTGTTGGAAGTGCATACCTTTGCATACTTCATGTATATCGAACCAGTTGCATCCAATATTTGTAATTGTACAGGTCCAACATACTCCATCAATTCAGTAACACAGTAACAGACCTTTATGCTATCCATGCAAAATAGGCCCAAACCATGTAATGATGATGGTGTTATGCGATATATCCTCTCGTTGACACAAAAATTGGTGTTTATTGGAGAAAGTTCCTTGGGTACCCATTGTTTCCGTAGATTTTGTACCTCAAGGGCACCTCGACGTCACCTATTCTCTCATCATCATAAGAACATGACCCCCCTTTAGCAAGAAAAAATTCCATGCGTTTACATTTTCTTCTAATCTTTTGACCTCTAGTTGATCTCCCTCTTTTAGACATACTACATGTCTCACTTTCCTCTTCTCTTCCTGAATTTCCCTAAACCGAGGAAGAAAAGATCTAACAAATACATATTGGTGGTACCTGCACTCATAAGGATGTTGGATGAAGTTCTTTTATGGTGATGTGATCCCAAGGTGACATTATGATTAATCTATCATTTCATCGCTAGAATTTCACAGGTTATAAGGTAATCAAGTCTTGATAGATTGCAAGTTATTGTTACTACCGTCCAAATGTGTCCATCAAAAATAAAATCTACTTAACATTTTAACTCCCAAACTTTGTAACAAGTGTTAAATGTGACTATGGTCCACCGGTTACACAACCAAGGCCTCAAATGTATTCTCTAATTGTAATCAAAGGAATTTTTCTCTTCATTCAAGTAAATAAACTTGAAGGGAAACACCACCAAGTGGTTTATTGGACACCTACATGACTAAAAATAGCAGCAAATTTACATTTAATTTCCATATGTCTAAGTGGTTAACGGGGAGGGAGTGTGTACTAGGCTTGGTTAAGTCATCATAAGTTTATGCTTTGGCAATAAATATTTTTTAAGTCATCTTAAATTTTTCTATGTCTAATTTCTAGGAGACTTTTGGTATGTTTTAAGGTAGGATGATTGATGAAAGAGTCCAAAGATCCTTTCTCCATGGTATCTAGGTACACATAGCAGCGGTCTTCTCTTATATAGTTGGACATGATTTAAAGAACTTAACTAAGAATTGTCCATTTAACCTAAGGTTTTCTCATAATTCCATCTTTGGAAAAGTATGATCAAATTCTTCTATTATGAAGAATTGGTCTATGTGTCTCTAGTAATCACTATAAATGTTTGTAAGGATAAAATGACTAATTACATCAGGTAGGAGAGAATCAACTTTGATTTCTTCAAAGATTATATTCCTCTATTCATAATTTTTAAGGGTTGTGTGTGGAGGAGGTTATCACTACCAAGAAGGAAAAAGACCTTTCCTTGTATTCTTTTATAATTTTCATTATTCTTATTTCTTTTACACTTACATTTACAAATACACATACATATGCATTTACTATTTTCATTTATCTCTCATGTAGTTTAATAGTTTGATCAATTACATATTATATGTGTTGAAGACTTTAGAATTTCAATTACATTAATTTATGGATATGTTGTATCTATAACACTACAAAACCATATGCTCTTTGCATTTACACTTGCATTTAGAAATACACATTTATATACATAGATATAGATTTCTTTAATGATATGTTGCATTTATTGTTCTAGGAGAGCATCCATTACATTTACATTTACATTTAAAAATACATATACATACATACATACATACATACATACATACATACATATATGTGTGTGTGTGTGTATCATTTATATTTAGTGTTCAAAAACCCATTAGGTCTGCACTTATGGATAAAAATCCATAAAATCAGATCTCTACATATTGGTTGAAACCCTAGGCTTGAACCTCTCATTTCACATGCTTTTCTTCACAAAACTATTGAGGACAACAGCTATACCTTCTTAATTTTTCATCCTATGCCCTATTCATGCATCCTACAATTACAACAGTATCCATGGGGCCTCTTACACAAGCTACAATAATCACAAAAAGTGTAAGAGCCCCTTTATATCATGTTTGGACTACAAAACCCTCAAAAATAGGGTAACTCAAATTATGATTTGTTGGTGAGCTATTTGGACAAAATCACTAGCACCAACTCATTCTTGGAGTCTTTTGAAAGAGAAGCGAATCAAGTGGTAGTTAAGTACAAACCTTATAGTGTCAAGGTGGATGAGGTGATCAATTTTGATTGGCCAACTGATGAAGAGTACTAGCAATGGGTAAATGTATATTTAACTGAGGAAGAGTGAAAAGGAGTAGGTTGCTAATGGTTGACAAATCAGCTGTTGCAGTTACAATAGATTCCAGTTTTGTTTTTTGGTGACAGTCTAGGTGCATAATTCTTGAAGTTTTTTTGTTGCTGCATCAACCATTCTCAGTGGGCACGATGAACAAGAAGATTCTCTAGGGAGATTATTGTTGAAACATTTTTTTGGAATATCACAAGGCAGTCCAATTGGCTGGTGACACATGTACTTTCTGGCACAATGCTTGTTTTCTCCTTCTTTTTCTCTAAGAAGGATTTCAAGGCCAGAAGTACAGGTTAGCAAGTTAGATATTCTTGGTTGATTCTAGATGAAGTTGCAGAGCAAATTGTAAACTCTAATGGTCTTAGGGAAAATGCAATTTAGTTTTTGAGTCATTATGTAGTAGGTTTTGAATTCATGGGGATTTGATGTTTTATGATAGTACTAGCATTTGAATTGATATGATTAATTCGAACTCATGTCTCTCCACTGTACAAGCGTATCTGAATTTTGAATAAAATGATCAAGGGTTGTTTCGTTCATCTCACTATTGTGGTGTGTATGATTCTTGTTTTAGCTTTAATTCAAGGAATTAATTAAAATGCTTGAATGGGATTGTAGGTGGATATGTTTTGTATAAGGATTTGATAAGTAGTATTGGGTTAGAATACATATTGATGAGATTGTATAGCAATGTTATCAAGGATCTTATATGTTATGTGTTAAATCTATCATAAACCCTTAGATGCTTATAAATTTGACTCCTCCAATGGATATATGGCACTGATCTAAGCTATACTTATTCGTATGGTTCAATATTTGTTTGCCTTTACCTAGAGCTTGCTACAAATTGCAAATCAATGACTATCTTATATTGTGAAATGCCGTTGTAGTTATCTCATGCTCCAAATAGTTGATATTATTGATAAACAACCAATTCTATTCTATATTATCCTATTATGTTGAACTATTAAATGAGATTATTTGTTGTTGTTAATGTTGTTTATGATGATGGTATAGAGGTTGTAAACGCATTAAGGGATCACCCTCCTAGGTCTTGTAGAGCCCAAAGTGTAGGAGGTCTTTCAAATCCTCATCAATTGGTCTAGGTCCTTCGAGCTGCCCTTTATTGGAATTGGAAATTCCATAGGTAGATTAGAAGATCAACCTACTTACTATAAAAAAGACCAACGCCTTGAATATGTTTTTGGTGGAAGTATTAAAGAAGAATTGTATGCCTCTATTTCCATTCATTAGATCTACCTTAGCCTAGCATATACTTGGGATAAGTCTACAATTGCTTCAGACTCATGCGATGAAGGCTATGTGTGATGAAATCCTAGACCTCAACCAAGATGTGGGTAGATTATGGGAGTTTTTCCAAGACCTGAGGCTGGTTGATAAAATTGTGAAAGACTAAGCTATTTTTTTTCTTGTCTTATCTTATGCCATTTTCACGAGAATTGGGAGGTGCCAATGTAGAGACATCTTGGGAAACTAGGCATGAAAATTGAAGGTTAAAGAGATAGAGGTGCCAAACTTGATGTACTCATTGCCCATTGGTCGTCGATTTTCTCTGAGTGCCCTCAACCTTGTCCTTAGCACTGGTATTGAAATTGTTTTCACTCCTCCAAACACTTCCTCTGCACTGATATTGACCTTGTTTTCACTCCTCTAAACTCTTCGTTGGCACTATTATTGACCTTGATTTAACTCCAAACTCTTCCTCAATGCTGGTATTGACCTTGTTTTCACTCCTCCAAACTCTTCCTCAGCACTAATATTGACCTTGTTTTCACTCCTCCAAACACTTTGTCGGCGCTGGTATTGACCTTGTT